>JAUZNJ010105707.1:0-20658 GCA_034780135.1 Jordanella pulchra | reverse complement strand
CAGTAGGCTGACAGGAAAGGGGGTATGAGAGGGGGGGAGAGACATGCAGGAAAGGACCACAAGCCGGATTCGAACCTCTGTCGCCCACGTCGAGGACTAAGGCCTCCATACACGGGTTATGTGCGCTAACCACTGCGCTACCTGCACGCCCTTGACTTCCAGTCTTGACTTAATATCATCTCTAACCGATCGGAAAAAGTAGGCATTTTGTTATCAGCACAGGCGCAGTGCTGTCAAGATAGGGGGCAGGTAATCACTGTCCAGAATAAAATGTTGATGGCCACTAGTTTCTTCCAAGAGGTAGAGGAGCTGCTGCTCAGAGCAGAATTCATGAGGATTACTGAGACATGCACATATCAACTGAAAACCAATTTGGGCATGGCTTTGCTGCAGGAATGCTTTTATAACATATTCAGAAGCTCAAACAAAGTTGATTTTAAAAGAAAGCCCTTTTAAGGCAGTTATTGGGGAGAAAAAGGCTCTAATTTGTACTTGCAAGCTGGACCTAGTATGTTATTAAGCTGAAGAGAATCCCAGGACAAAGGACATCACTAATTTTTTCGGAAACACTGCTTTGGACAACAGGTTGAAACTAAAACATAATGCTCAGAATACATTGTGCCAGAATGTACAGCCTTTCAGTGACTGGTTCTTACACAGACCAGTCTTCCAAGTGGTTACTTATTGGGGATTAGTGAAAAAGACACCAGTGAGTATTCCTGCATCGATGTGTGGTGTTTGTAATGACCTGTGTGTGGAGCAGCAATGGTTGTGAGACTAAAACTACTTGTGCTTGTGAGACACCCATATTTGATGCCAAAGTTATACACGTACTAAAAAAACTAAACCAGTGAAAGTAAGTCTTACGGCTTTAAGACTTAGCAGACGGAGATAAACATAACTCTCTGCATTTGGGCCACATATTAGCTTGGATTATGAATGAGTGTGAAAAAGGTGCCCAAATCCAAAAGGAGACTGACTCGAATGTACCGACCCCCCCGAACCCTTTCTTTTCCTTAAACCCACAACCTAAGGCTCCCCCGACTCATCATCTGGACTCCCTGCAGAGATACAAATTACCATTTTCCAGAATCACAATTCATCCCATGCTGTAAGAGAGATGAAAGGATTACAGACCTGCATAAAGCTTCCTCTCAGGAAGCATTATGCAGGACTTCCAGTGGTGATGTTACATTTTCCCATGAACTAAGGTTGAACTTTATTTAGTTGTAAAAGTACCATTATATGCTCAAAGAATGAGGCTTTGCACCCTAAAGGTTTCATCCAGACCAACGAAAACAACTTGGAGAACATTTCACAGCATCTGACCAGCTGAAATTTCTATAATATTTTCATATATTCCAATATTTGAAGTGTTTCATATTTAATAATGGCTGCCTACACAAGCAATACAGATATTGCAAAACATTTAAGAAACTTACTTTAAAGTTCATAAAAACCACTGAGATTATGAAGAGCAACTGTCTGTCTTAAAAGGAAATACTGACATCAAGTGGCCAGACACATTATTACTGTTATTTAAAAATCATACATTGTATTTTTCTGTATTTTTGTTTTAGATTCCATCACTCACAGTTGAAGAGAACCTATGATAAAAATTACAGTCTTCTACATGCTTTGCAAGAGGAAAATCTGAAAAATCAACAGTGGATCAAATACTTGTTCTCCCCACTGTAGTATCATGAGTACCCTTAACTGATTATCTCTTCTTATGACAACCTGTCACTGGGTGGGAATTTGGGACTGTAGGTGAACCTTCTCTCCTCAGAGTTAGAAGCTATGTATAATTTAATTGTTTAATTGACAAGGATTTAATTGTCACAAGATGATTCAATGTCCCACCCCTGAAGTAATCAGTTTGAGAACCACAACACTATGAAAACATGGAACTGTGATACTCTTGCTTAATATTGTGAGGGTAATCTCATGATAACCTCAAATCTTCTTAACTCTCCTTATTTTTTTGAGTTATGGTATCTTTGCAAATGAGAGTGCATAGGTCCTTCATAGACATGAAGAGCGGAAAATGTCCATTAAACCAGCCAAACACAGTTCTAGTATTAGGAATCTATTTGCATGGGGCTTGAAATTACATTTTCTACCAAATACTAACTATATACAGATATAGTTGAATAGATACTTGTTGGGGGGAATCCATTTAAAGGTACAGTGTGTAATAATTAAATGGATTTACTGTCATAACTGGTATATATCAACTACATGTATGTTATTTAGTGTCATCTATGAACTGAAAGTCATAATCTTTATGTTTGCCTTGTCATTTAAATTGCTATTTATAATTACATAGGAGTGGGTTCGCTTTTTTGGAGGCTGACAGGTTTCATTCAAGATTGCTTTTAGTTGTAGTTAAATTTTGAAACCATTTTCTAATTGTAATTTGCAAAACTTAGTGACTGCTCAAAAATCTGAAACTCTTTGTCTCCTACTCCTCCAAAGCCTTTTTATTTTACAGGTCTTAATACACAGGAAAAAAGGTTTAGTCTTTAGAGATGAACCAAAGTAAATATATGTACAAATGTGGACAAAAATGTTAGTTCCTCTTGTTTAATGAAAGAATAACCAGCAATGGTTGCAGCAGTGAGTTGAATCTAACAGAGGTAATTATTAAACAATTATGTGAAAATTAACAATTAAAAGTCAGACATTGCTTTTTAACTGTAGATCAAAAGAATGGTTTTATAAAATTAAACTAATTAAACAGGCCTGAACAAAAATGCTGGTACCCCTGGAAAAAAAAAAGTCAATAAAGTGACCAAAGGAACAAGTTAAATCAAGATGTTTCCACTTAATAGCATCACAGGTTTCTACAATCTTGTAATTAGTCAGAGGGCTTATATATAAGGGCTACAGGTAGTCACTAGCCGTGTTTCTTCATTTAATACTTGTAATTGTTATTGAAAGTCCTGCAACTGAGAAACATTCCTTTTTCAAAATTAGAAGAACTGACATAACTTAAATAGTATTTTTAGTGGAAACACAGCTACTCTGCCATTTAGTAAAATGGTGTTTACCACACTCAGCATGGACCAGAGGGAGAGAAGAAAAGAGCTATTTCTGGAGATTAAAAGGAAAATTATAGACATTTTAAAAGGATATAAGACCATCTCCAAGCAGCTTTAGCTACATTTGCAAATATATTATTTAGAAATTTAAGATCGATGGGACTGCAGCCAAGCTACGGGGATATGGCCGCAGAAGAAAAAAATAGATGAGAAATTAAATAGACTGATAATATAAATGTTAACAAAAGAGTAAAGAAAAACGTCTTCATTGTAAAGATAAACCTCCGAACCACAGGCTGAGCTCCATCCCAACTACACAAATGTAAATTAATTTAAAAGGAGCTTCAATCAAGCAATGTGTCCATATAATGAATTGAATTGTCATTCGTTGTGAATGGGCGCTATATAAGTAAGCTGAATTGAATAGAAACAAAACCCTTTTTAGAAGCCTGGAATTTCTGTTTAAAATATCCTTTTTTATTGATCTTATATATTCACATTTTCTCAGACAGCGAATTCTGAGTTTTTATTCTCTGAGCCATAAACATCAAATTACAATAACGACTTTTAATGTTTCACTTTGTAATGAGTCTAAATGACTTTCACCTTCTGAAATGAGAAGCAACATTTTCAATATAAGCAGATTTTGGGGGCTGTACATGTATATCAGACTTCCTAAATTGAGTTTGTTGTCCGTCACTAAGAAACTGCATCAGAAGCAACTGATTGTATTACCTTAGTTTAGCCTGTCAGAGATATACATGAAGTCCATGAATGTAAACTAAATGTGTTTTTCAGGCTGGTTATTTGATTCATTTTATCACAGGGGTTTCTCATATAGTGGTTAGAAAGGAGACCTAAGCAGAGATTAAAGGAGCTCTTCAGCAGTTTGTTAAAACAGAATAGGAGCACATTTTAGATTAACAGAGGTGATTTTTAATTTGTTAAAGATTTTCCTGAGCCGGAATTTCTCTGTTTGCTTCCAGTGTCGTCTTCATTTACTAATTGCTGTGACTGTTTTCCTACTTTCTGGCTGACTTAATTCTTCTACTTTCATCACGTTTTGCCCAAAGTCTTTATTTACCTTCTAGAGTTGCTGTAAATCAATATATTACAAGAAAGTCTGTGTTTTTGTTCGTCCTACTCAACATTGCATTAAGAACCCAGCATTATCTAAAACAGCCATGATGGAAAAAGTACTGCTGTCCAGATTGGACTAAAGATTCTTAATATTTAAAATACGTTTTTTCTTTTACTTGTATTTTTTATTAATGTTATCCTTTAATATATTAATGTGTTGCCTTTGCTGCAATATACTAGGTTTTTTTTCTCTAATGTACGCCACTTTGAATTGTACCAGTGAAATGTACTTTTGATCATTTTGACTTCATATTTTTGTCCAGATAGTTTCATTGTTTCACTTTAATTTTACATTTAAAAGAAAAAAGTTAACTTTACATATTACCAAAATTTACAAATGGTTAAACAAAAACCTAAAGACCGTGTGTATCCTGTAACTATCCAATACCAACTGGAGTTGTAGAGATTTTAATAGGTCAAATATTTTGAATTTTATTACAATAAATTTTAAAACCTTTAATACTCTTAATCCATTTACATATTTTATTCATAATTTCCAGAAACAGCTCAGCAAACATGTTTTTCTAGGTTTTAACAAAAAGAATTTAAAAAAGCTTTTTTTTGCCCAAATGAACCAAACTGATACTGTATTAAGAAATATGCTGAAAATAATCCTGAATTAAAGTTAAGACAAATTAAAAAAAAAAAAAAAAAGACTCAAACTTTTTGATTTGTACTGCTTTTAATGTTTTTATCCACTGGAAATGGTAAAATACATACAATGTAGCAAACAAAAACATAAAAAGCTCTTTACAGGAGTCGTAGCTCATTCATACACATTCTACAGTCCAGACGGATACGTTGATGTCAGTCAGCAGACGCTCTGGAGTTTCAGCTCAATGTCTGTTTACTTCACTTACTGCTTTGGAAGCAAAAACTGATTTTTGTTCTTAAATTTTCTCTATTTTTTTATGTTTTGTTACGTAAGCCGAGTCAAAAGCGTTTAAGATCTACCTATGGGCCTGGTTTGGGTAAAACCCGATGCTGTGCACAGATTAGTCAGCAGCATTAAGGTTAGAGTTGGTTGAGCGTGCAAGCCCCAGCTAATAAATACATTCTAGGAAGATATAAAGTCCTGTAAGTGCTGCATTTTCTTTTTAAGGTTAATGTAAGGCCCCAAATACATTAGATCACCCATCATGCTGCCAACCTGCCCTTAAGAAATTAAATGGCTTAAAAATAATACTTTGTCTACAAAATAGATAAAGATTTATTTATTTTTTTTACTCTAAAAGAGTTGATAATTTTTTACTCAATTTGTTGAAATATCTAACACAGTTAAAACACTGTATTAGAAAGAGAGTGGGTTTTGTAGTTATTGTTCTGTGCCACATGGGGGCACTAGAGTCTCACTTAACCCTACATTGAAGATTTCAGGATTTTAACGTCACAGCTGCAGACGTAGAGTCCGGTTGAATATTTCTTCTTCATAAGATCTTTCCTCTGTTATGATTTGGTAGAAAATAGACAAATTGAATTAGGTTCATATTTAGCATTTTTATGAGACCGTAATCTTTGGTGTCGTTTGTTTTGGGTTGGTTTTTGTAACCTGCTGGTGTGCACCAGTTAAAACATAACATCTGTACCCAAATGGCCACATGTACTCCTTTGGTCCGTTACAATAAAAACCCTTCGAGGGACCCGATCTTGGCTATTTAGAGGTCAAGATGTTCACTGATGACCCATCGGTAGTTTAGTGTTAACAAACTCTGCTGGAAGATGAACCAGTTCTTGATAATTCTCCAAAGAGAAAACTTTAACATATTTCTGTACATCTATGCCATGTACAACCAGAACCCCAGTCTGTGTGGACGACATTAGATCCAGATCAGTCGTCTCCTTATGGATGCGGAACTTTGTTCTGAACAGCTCTGGTTCTAACTGAATCGGATGATGTGAATCCCAAGCAAAAATTTGCATCTATTTCTTTTTAAAAATTGTTGATTTCAATAAACATTAAAAAAAACAAAAAAAAAAAAAAAAAACCACTAATGCTTCTTTTCCTAAATGGTGAAGAATCTGACCTGTTCATCATGGCTGCTACTTTAGTCGGCTTGTAGGAGGTTAAATGGACTCAGAGGATATCTCAGGACAAAAAAAAAACTAAACTTTGATCGGACATCTGCATTAATCCTCTGGGGATGCTGTCCAAATTTCTATCAAATCGGGATTAAAACTTTTAAGTGCTAACTGTGGACAATGCATCTTCTAGGCAGGTTTGAGGTAACAAGTCATTTTTATCTCTGGCTTCACTTTAGATCAACTCCAATTTGGACTTAGGTAATAATAATATTTGATACAAAATATTTCCCCTCCTACAAAGAAAGCAAAAAAATAAAGTGTTTAAAAGAAAATAAAAAAATACGCTGTGATAAAAGCAACATTCAAAACAATAGTGATGCACTTTTAAATGCATACGCTTTACAACTTTTCTGCCGTTACACTTCAGGCAAAATAAAAGCCTTTTAGTAATCTGGATGTATACTTTATAATACAGGTATACAAGTTAAAATGAAGCAAAAAAGCCAAAAAAATAAATATCTTAAATCACCGGAAGTTTATATATAGAACTCATATATATTTATAGGTATAGCTTACTTTTGGGTAGGGTGAGTGTTAGCGTTCTGACTCATTGTTTCCACAGACAAAAACCGAGAGCTGTAAAGAAAGATGAACTCAGAACAACTCGGGTCTTTCAGTCATGGGTGAGTTAAACTGCCTGCATGCAGCCGTGCAGTGATGGCACATGCAGAGGATCAGCTGGATTCTTCTGAGCTCACAGTGATAGTCGAAGCTAGCTGCATCAGTTTAGCCCTGCAACAAGCTTATTTCCATGTTTGGCTGTTTGCATATTTAAGATGCAGTGGATATTTTCTCAGAGCTCTTCGTTTAGAAAACAAAGTCAGGCACCGGATGTTATCTAATACAGTCCCACTCAAAAAGAAAGCCGTTCAGAATATTTACAGACCCCACCAGCTGCAAAATGTCCAACAGTGTTTTTTGTTTTGTTTTTTTTTTCTAAGACAGCAATGGTGCAGAGTTGACCTACAGTATCATTACATACAGAAAGAAACTTTTTTTTTTTTTTTTTGGGATAAAGCCGCCATATTTGTTTTACAAAACTCGTGACCCTCCTCAGCGGTGCACTGTTCATGCCCTGACTCCCTGGTTCAAATCTTTGGTTGAGAAGCCTGAAAGAAACAGTCCACGTTCACACAACTTGACTTTCTCTTAAAAAAAAACTTTAAAAAAATCACTTTTTGTACACAATCATTCCCTCTATCTTTTCTCAGTTTACTCTACCCCAGAGGTTTAATTTAATTTCCACCTCGTTCCCACCATCCAACACACCCACCCCCCTATCCGTCACTTCCTCCGCTCTGTTCTGAAACCCATCCAAGAAGAACCACTCATCTGAAAGGTGACAGAGCAGGAAAAAAGGGTGACAGCGTGAAAAAAGAGGCCAGACAGGAAAGAAAATCAACCAAAGGCTTTAAAAGAAAAAAAGAGCCGGGGGGATTGGGGGGGTGTTGGCCCCACTCCTCATCGGGTCTGCGAGGCGATTATCTTTGACACGAAGTTGACGATGGCGCTGGCGGGCTGGTCAGGGTCCAGCTCGGCAAAGATGTGGCTGACGTTGTCTGTTGTGCTTCCCTGCTTCCGTGCCACAAATCCAAAGAGCCTGAAAGAAACAGAGGAGAACATTTACGGCCAAATTTCCCAGGAAACACACAGATTGGGGACAGTCACTTACTTTGCTGGGCCTCCCTCAGGTTTGCTCCATCTGGAAAAATATAAGATACAGGATCTTACTGATTTCTCTGGGTACACAAAGAGCCTCATCAAAATGTAGCTCTAACTACACACAAAGAGAGGAGTCTTAATAAACATCCCATAACTCATTTGTTTAACAGAACTAGATTAACCATTGAAAATAAAACCTTTGAAAGTTTGTCTTTTTCTTCATACTTTTTCTGCAGCATTTCCAGAAAATGTAAAAAAAAAAAAAGAAATCATTCTTTGTATTTTTTGGTTCAAATCTGCCACTTCTATTCAGAAACCTGCAGGAAATTTGACATTTTCTTTCTTTGTGGAATTTAGAAGGAAAACATGCAACTTTTGGCCACTACAGGCGCTAGACCTCCTGTTTTAGTGCCTAGAAGGACACTGATAATACCACACTGATGCACTGTTTTACAATCAGACAGCAACCCTAACCCAGCAGACGGAGACGTCGTGGAGTGGTTTATAAAGCCTCTAACAACAACTTCTAGCTCAAATATCTCTGGTGTTGCAGCTCAGACTGCCTTAAAAGCAGTGCTCTGGATCACACGACTCTTTCAGTGATGGATCAGACCCTCTCAGGTTACATAGGCAGTTATTGAGAAGAGCAGCCCACAGAGAGCAGCAATAAAAGTGCTGTAGATTAACCTGAAAGGTCATTTAATGTATCTCAAATTAAGCAAAAACTTGTTTAATATGTTTCCTTAACTGAAGAACCAAACAGTGTTTGTGTTTCAGTCGGACTCCCCTTAGAGCTGCTGTGTCGACTCATCATAAAACACATATTACATATTTGGAGACTTGGATGGACCTCGACTATCTTTAATGGCCAGATTAATATGATTCTTTTTTTTAAACACATCCACAGAAAGTCTAGACAGCTGTTGGATAAGAGTATTAATGTGATATGTCAATATTTCTCCTTTTCACTGCCTGAAATCAGTGACTGTATTTGCATACGTGTTATTATTGGTGTATTATTACCTTCACTAATAATCAGATACATCTTCATGAGTGAATAACTTTATATTATTCAAGGCATGTGGAGAATGCTGGTTTTATTCTGAACAGCCAAGTGAATTGTTAGCATTAGCAGACCTGGACACGGACTAGCAAACAATAGAAGGCAGAGTGGGCGAGTGGGACTGAGCCCCTCACTAGCTGGGAGGATTTAAACTCAGAGCTTTCACCTTTAAATGTGAAAAACTCCTCTGCAAGCAGAGACTACTGCAGCTATTGACCCACAGTGTCTCCACTGTCACCTCAGTTAATAATAAGCAGATTAAGATCTGCAACTTTTCCCTTCTTTGATTGACTCGTATGGGTTAGAATAAAGTCAAAATAAGTCATTCAGTTGGACAATTAAAGACCAATCTGCAGCAATCTGGGATTTAAAGAGAAAGGTTGGGTTATAACTGCTTTACGGCTTTATGTTCTGACACATGCAACAAGAAGCAATGAGTTGGTTGAACTCTCTGCTCACTCACTTCCTGTCCTGAGGATCTGTGTTGCAGAAGGTGACAGTGTTAGCCGGATAGTGGCGTCGGAAGAACAGCCTGTAAAAAAAAGAAGAGAAAACATTTTGCTTCATCATTGAACTGCTATGAAACAGAGAGCATGTGTTATTCTGCAAAGTGCAGAGCAGAAGAACCAGGAATGGGCTGGACGAGACTCACTTCCTCTGGTTGTCTGTGAGTGTGATGCCCTGTGTGGACACCTTGAAGTGCACAACGGTGGCAGTGGGGGGGGAAGCAGCAGCCAGTGTCTCAGAAATGGCCTTGGCAACAGCCTGAGGACCTGTCAGCGACTCCATCTCCACCGAGTTTATGTAGAGAACGTTGCATGCTGGAAGGAGAAAGAAATCACATCAGATGGGTAAGAAATGTTCAGCAGGATCCATTTTGTTCATGCAAAAAGTGCTTCGACATCTTTCATGCTTCAAGGAACAAATCTGGGGGTTAAAGAGAGAAATCATTCCACAGAAAAGGTTACTGAGATGCTGGACGCTGCTGTTAAGAACATAGACCGACATGTAAGATGCACATTCCAGATGTGAAAATGGCTTTACCATGGGAATCAGCAGGGGCGCTCTGCACTGAGATAACAAGGAAGTCAGGTTGTCAGAATGAGGACTCCTGATCTAAACGCTGCTTAGACATCACTTCACAAGCTGCACTTCAAACAGCTGAGTTAAATGTTTTACCTGCTCCTTGTTTCAGCCTTTCAGCCAGCGGGTTCATCACTGTGACCTCCGGAGTTTCTTCCATGAGATCTACACACAGAACATTTAGAACTTTACCCTGTGAAAAAAACCCACAGAAACACTTCGAAAACCCCACGGCTGAGGGTTAATACCTGTGGCAGGGATGAGGAGCTTGCAGGGGAGCGCCAGAGGAGTGATGGCGTGTTGGTAAACCAAAGCAGAAAGGCAACCTGCCAAACAACAAGTTTTGTAGAAACAAATAAACCCACATTTACAACGACCATTTGAACTTATTTTTGGCTTCTTTTAAAAGAGTAACACTTATTATTTTCATCTCTGCAGGGTGAATAAACTATGTTTGCAGTGTTTTCACTGCACTTTTCACTGTGTGTTTTCAGTTTGTATTTTTCTTTGCTTGCAAAAATAGCATACTGTAATTTATATAATTTTACAGTAGGACAAGTCTAGTCAAATGCTTTCTGACTAAACTCTGAATAATCTACATATAAAATGTGTTGTTCTAATAGCAATATGTAAAAATAAACAAATAAAGAGTAAAGAAATCAGCTGCATAAAGTCTAAACATGTATTGCTTTAAAAAAAGCCTGAAATCTATTTAAGTTTTATTCTTATTTAAACTGCTTTTTTTCCCTTTCGTACTATTAGGACTTTCTCTAAAAAACATCTGTTAGGATGGCTAATGCTCTGCCCTACATTTCATTACATCAGCAATGACCTTTAAAGGGGCATAGTCATGTTAGATTACATTTTTACATTTATTTGCCAATAGCTTACTATGGTTTCATACAAAGATTTATTCTGAAAAATTACTGCAAATGCATCCTAAATTAATTCTTGTGTGTATATTTATAATAAAAACAGAGTGACTGGAGGTACAATACTGCGCATGTGAACTGAGGTAAAGAAGGAAATAATGGGGCTCAGCCTGTTGTGAAAATAGCGAAGACAACTATAAGATCAAGTGTGACTAACGCAAAAAAAGATATTTGATTTCAAGAGAGTTAAGACTGAATTAGGGCTCAGGGTACAATATGAGCGTGGTGTTCACTGAAGCGAAGGTCAAGCAGAGGCATAGGTGACTAATGATTCTCGTTAATACTGATATAGTGATAGCAATGCTATTCTCAGTCTTTACAGACTAATTACAAACAAAATTATAATTTTAGAGTAAATGCATGTTCTTCTTTATATTTGTCTTTATTTTAAGAAAAGTTTTTAGCTGAACTTTCTTTTATTGATTAATTGTAATAATACTTATCTTGATGCTGTGTCCCTGTTTATATTTAGGAATTTTGGGTGGGAGCACTGAGTAAAACTTAGTTTCTTCTGTAGATCAGTTTATATAATTGATATTGCTACTTTTTGGACCACGCTGAGCCATCTCTTTACTATCAGGCTTTACAGGACAGTTGGGCTCTATTTAGTAGCTGCATCACCGTCTGGCATTCTGTGGTGCAACCAGCAGATGGCGCCATGTGTGTTTATGTCAGCTCATCACACCTGGTGCTGGAATTCCATTTAGACTGAAAAGGGACCCTCTAAACCAGGGGTGTCAAACTGGTTCCAGAAAGGGCCGTGTGGCTGCTGGCTTTCTTTCCAACCAAGCAGTAGCACACCAGACTATAGCCATCTCATTAAGTCATCAGGTTAAGGCTGAATGAGACTTGATGAGATGAATGGAGTAGTGCTCTGAACACTATCAGAACAGATGCTGGATGTGTATAACCTTATTTTTGCATTACGATCAAATTGTTTTGGTCCTTTTTATTTAAGCACATAACCTGACTATGCCTCTTTAATATTCAATAGAACATAAACTGTTATACTTAAAAAGTCAGGATACCGAATGGACCTCGGCCAGAGATCAGTGGCTTTGTTTCTGTGTTCAAAATTTAAAAGTCACCCGTAAAATATGGAAACTAAGTTACTGGTCGCAAAATCTCAAGTAGATGTCTGGCTGTAAATACTTGTTACTATAAAAAAACATATTTCTAAAACAAAGTGCTGTATGATACAGTAAGTAATAAACATTCACATTTAGAGAAGAATAAAACAAGTTCTTAGTGATTCTAACTTTTCAATGGTCTGCTTACCAAAATAAGGCTCGTTGGGGCAGCCTTTCAGCTTCACTCCTTTAGGACTGCTCTCAATCAGGAAGTGCCTCACCAGCTCGTTGGCGATGTCACCTGCAAGATGCAGGAGGATGAACCAATTAAGGCTGAAACTCACCACAGTTTTTTTGCTGGTATCAAGATACCAAGTTCCTCAGAAAACCTCCTACCTTTCTTGCTCTGATGCACAGAGGGTGGGGGGGAAGCCACCTTCATTGCCAAGCCGTATGCCCCCCTGAATGAGTGACTGTCTCTGATCACAAAGGCTCCAGGCTCTCTGTCTTTCAGCAGGTTGATGGCTTTAAACACACAGAATTTATTTAAAACTCAGCCTAGATAGTACAAACAGGTTAACTTCTATGGACCCACACAGAGCATCAATACAAGCCAAGTGCTGCATGCTGACCTTAAAAATCATTTATTATATATCAAATAAAGGGAATACTTGGGTGAAAAGTTGCACAGTTGCTTAAACACATGAATTCCTTAATTAAAGGTCTTAGTTGGTCCAACATGAAGATTCCAAACTTGATAGAAACCCAAAAGTTAAAAGCCGGCAAAAACTAAAAACATCTGCATTAGGAGCATCAGTCTCTAAAATGGCAACTTGTTTCAGACAATCAGGAGACAAGCTGCAGTCTTTACTGCCATATTTACTTTAGCCTTTGCACATGAGACAGTTTAAGAAGGGAAGATGACTGAGACAAGTAATCCAGATATTCAGTAATTCTCCACATATGCTGCGGTTTTTACTCTTAGGGGCTACACTGCACTCAATATAAACTGCATGTGTCTGATGTCATTGCAGTCATGCATGTGTTCAAGTTGATATAATCTAATAGGAGCATGAAGAAAATGCATTCAACTGAACCTGACCAAAGACCACATGTAGAATTGTCTTTTATATAAATCATGATGTTAAAGGGTCACCAGGCTTACGTCCATCACTATCTCAGCTAAGTCACACTCAGTGTGGAAAAAATGAAGATTTGACTATCTTTGATGCATTGAATTAAAGCAGTCGATATCTCCTCACAGCATGTGGACTCTACTGCTGATCCAAGCACAAACCGAGTTTACAGAAAACAAGAAACACTGAGAACGATCCACTGACTCAATTCGTAATGTAGAGAATCTGCTTGATTAATCTGTAGCAGCGGTTTTAGAAACAGAACAGTCAAATATATGAGCTTAATATAAAACTTGCAGCAATCCTGTGCTGTGGGGATGTTTTCAGATGGTGCTGACCTTGCAGCTTAGTAAAGTAAAGTTTGCATTTTTAGTGGCCCAGCAGAGTCCAGACCAGTGTCGAAGAGGAAATCTGTGGATTAAGCTAATATTAGCAAATAGGGTGTTCCCACTATAAAATGCTGAACTTCCTAATCAGACATGCTGCTAAAGCTAGTGGGTCACTGGTTCTATAAGAGAACATATATGGACAACCTGTTTAAAGGAGGTTTCCAGGAAGCATCCTGATCAGGGGCTGGAATAACTTCAGCTGATTGCTTCTGACGTGACGAAGAAGTGGCTTTACTTCTTACTCTCATCAGATGATGGGGATCTCTGCCTATTAATCTAAGTGTCCCTGTGGACCAGTTACTGGAGTCAAGGTAGACGCCTGCATAAAAAAGTCCCTGTTTTGACACTGCTGAAGTTTTCTATTATATTGTTCCTGCAGCACACCATTTTATTTTTTATTAATCTCTTCAGCGAGAGGCCTCAGGTTATGAGCAGCTGCAGCATCATAAGCCCCCCCATCCCTGTGTAGCTGCTTGCTCTACAAATTGAATGATGGCTGAAGGAAGAGAGTGCGCCAAACTTTTCCCACTGCTTTGCTCTTATCAGACTGGGTGTGACGCAGGCAACGCTGTGTTCAGTAATTCATTAAACTCAGCTATATAGAAATAGCACAAAAAGATGGACTTTAACGGCTTTGAGAATGAAGGTTTCTCTATTGTTCAGACAGCCCCAGCATGGAGAAAGCAATCAAGAACCACCTCAGACCAAGAGCAACAGACTCATCCTTGCTGCTTCAGATGCCCTTGTGCAAACTGAAGGTCATAGCTTAAGGACAACAACACAACCACATTATTGACCAAACAGATGCCCCTTCTCTCTACAATTAACACCATGAGATGTGGCGCAGAAATATACCAAAAAGGATCTGTATGAAAACACAGCCTTAATGGAGTCCAACACTAGAAACAAGATGATGTTTGTGGTGAAAATGTGGACACAATTTTTGCTTCTGGTGTATAAGAACATGACGGTCGTTTTAAAGTAAGTAAATCTCCTTGCTCCAAACACAAAATACCTCAACAGATGCACTTCTATGCCTTCTTCAGATCTTTGACGCACACGCTGACAGAGAAAACCTAACGCTGATGACCAAGCATGGTCTAAGAGCAGCTTACCTTGCTCCCTGGAAATGTCCGGCTTGTACCAGAACTTGGTAGTATCCTGAACAAATTTAACATTCAGCTTGTTCTCTGGGCTTCCATCTGCAGAGAAAATAAAAATACCATGAGGATCCTTTGGTTACTGGAAGGCCTCTGATAATGAAATGACAAAGTCACTGAAAAGGTTAAAAATCTCTAATCAGATTATTTCTTCATCTTGGTGAATACATGATTACGATGGAAGTTCTTACCATGCCTTCTCAACACTGAGCAGTCTGGGAGGGTGTTGAAGTAGCCAGCATTGCTCCCCCCACTCATTGGGGACATCATCTTCCCATTTAGCGTCCCGTAGGACAGAGCTCCATTTGGTCTATCGCCACTCGACATGCGTCTCTTCTCTGGCAGCTGAGGCTGGAAACCAGGGGCCGGACTACCCTGTCTGAAACCTATGCCCATCCCCCCATCCGGGTAGCCAGCAGGGGAAAGGGGGAAGGAGGGAGTGGGGGGGCCCTGGTAGCCTGAAGAGCTACTCTGTCTTGACAGGTTTCCATGTCTTTCATCTGGTGTAGTGTAGCCGCTGTGCATGGGGTGGCGATCTAAACTGGGGCTTCTCTGCGACATCTGTGGGACAGATGGGTGACGGCCCAGCACTGGGCTTCCTTGGTGGTGTGTGATAGATGGCTGCCTGCTAAGAACAGGGCTGCTCTGAATGGGCTGACCCAAAGATGGCTGCCGGCTGAGGACTGGGCTGTGCTGTGAGCCCTGTCCTAAAGAGGCCTGTCTGCTGAGAACTGGACTGCCCTGCGCCCCCTGTGACCGATGACGACCAAGGACTGGGCTGCCACCCAGCCCTGGCATCATTACTTCAAAGCCGTTAGACGGGGACTTCTGCCCTGACTGAATGGGTCCATCTTGTTTTACTATGAAGTGCTGCTGGAGGACTGGGTTGTAGGTGGAGCTGTGGATGTTGGGCTGTTGCTGAAGCCCTTCGTGGTTAAGTGTGTTCTTGGAGGGTTCTGAGATAAGTGGACTGGAATTAGAGTTTGGATAGCTTCCCAATAGGCTGCTTGGACCAAGAAAGGGCAGAGTTGGGGTTGTAGATACGAGATAGGAGGAGGTTGGAGAGCTGGAGTCCAGGTAGGGAGAATTGGATGGATTTAGGTCTTGACTGGAAGGAGTACGAGTGGCGTAAGAACTCTCAGTAGGGTGGGAGTGAAACCCAGAATCCACAGTTGGTTGAGAAGGAACGCTAATGCTGCTTTCTGCTTGGAGACGGTCTCTGAAATTAAGGGAGGAAAAATCTGTTCATTTCTCAAAGTTTACAGAGATGATCTGCAAACCCAAACAATGAAAGTTTAAAGGTTTATAGAGCTGTCACTAGCTACTTTACAGATAGCCGCAGTGTTTAGTAGGGTAACTGACTCACCCCTGTGAGATCTGGATTGGACTGCTGCTGGATAACGGGGGGTTCAGTGTATGGGTGGCTGGGCTCATAATCTTGGTGTCACCAGGAGGACTGAGGCTCCGAGGAGATGATGGCGGCTCCCCGCCCACAACGGCTGACCTCGCCACAGACTCCACATAGCTTCTTGGGCCTAAATGGGAAAAATAAAAACCCACAACTTCATTTTTATAGGATCTTTAACCAGTAAGTGGTTGGTTTCTAGTTTGTTTTTTTTTACAATTTGTTCTTTTAGCAAATGATCAATGAAATGAAACGGTCAAATCAAACGAGAAAGTTCTTCCAGCAACAGTGAAGGCAGCTTTTAGAAATGATGAGCGAGTAAAAAAAACATGGTGCTGACAGGGAAGGAAGATCTTAAAGGGCACATCATCATCATCATCATATATCATACTTCCAAAGAAAAAAAAAAAAAAGTATTTTTTTCAAATTATTTTTTTATTAAATGAAACTAAAACTTTTTGACTGATGCTCACCAAAACAGGATATATGGATGATGATTAGTTCTGGGCATTAGGTTGAATTATGGTAAGAATACTGGTCAGAAGTGGAGCAGAAATGACAGCCATCGTGGTGAAGTCCAGACAGACAGAGAGCTTTTAAATCTCAGGTGACGGTCTGTTTTATTTCTTCTTTAAATCTTCCCTTATGTTTTCCCTTCCAAAACTGCAGGCTTTTTTACGACCACTTTAGTCCAAGCTGAATGTTTTGATATCCAGGCTTTTTTTTTCAAACCTAACATTGTGTCTATAATCTTAGTTTCCTTCCTTTTCTTTTTAGATTTTCTTTTGACACATTTGACATGTTGTAAGCCACAGCACCTGAGCACAGCTTGAAAAGGAGAACATGATAAAAATGCCCTTTAGGATAAATGACATGGCTACGGATGATAAACCTGAGGGCCAAACTTACCTTCCTCACTTTGACTGCTCTCTTCATCTGTTGCATAATTAGAGATGAACCCAGAAACAAATATTGGCCGTTTAATTTTTCTTGGAGCTTAAAGCTATAGAGTCAAATCAATGTTGAGTTTATGATCTTTTTTTTCAAACTGTGAGTTTTTATTAAAGATAATTATGAAGCCACTCTTCAGCACTGAACCAACCTGAGCCAGTTTGGTTGAGGAGGATCTCTGCTGGGTTGTGGGGCTTCAAGCCCAGGGCGGACAGGGGAGTCTTGGCAAGACCAGGAGGAGAGCGGCCTGGAGAGAAACGAGACACTTAGCTTCACACAACAACAGTAGACCTGCAGCCATGATGACAGCTGGTACCTGTTGACACAGTCTCACTGAAAAACCTTCATTTTAGCCTATTTCTCACATTAACTCTGGTGTAATTCCAGGAGGCAGTTTTTATTTTTCCTTAAAGACAACCAGGTAAGGAGCTGTCAACATGTTTGGGTTGGTTCACACATTAAGAGCCAGAGGTGGGTGTTCCCATGCTTCATGCTCTGATGAAGGATCAAAACATGCATGTGACTGGTCTCAGTCAGACTCCGACCCGACTCTGACTACCAGTAGAATAAGGTGCCAAAAATGAGGTGGTATCAAAACTGGACCGGGTCAAACCAATAAACCCGGAAAACTCACAGAAAGGGGGAAGGTTTTCAGGAGTTTTTCTGAACAAAGGTTTGAGGGTCTTAGCAGTTTGCAGATTTAGTATTATTGTATTTTACTTTTGAAGCAGAGCAAACTCATGGAGTAAATCAACCTTTAGAGCAAAGATATAAAAGATAAACTTTAAAAAACATAATGACCATAAAGGACTGAAACAGCAGATCTTTGTTTCACTCAAGGCTATATTTGATTTTCATTTAATTTCTTGTTTTTTTTAATAAGAAATTAAAATTAAATCATCTTCATCTGGACACTTTTACTTTCAATTAAATAATTTAAAAAAATACACTTTACCGACTAAAAGTTTTTCACATCATCTGATCAAACAATTGAGTGTTGAACTGGATGAAATCGATGTTACAACTAAACTTGGTGGGCAAATCATGTTTCATGCTCTCTGGACTCCATAAGGTTTTATACTTGGTGAATCCCAGAAGCAAAGAAAGCCCTACATCACAATACTGCAGTTTCTTGTTTTCTTTCACGCAAAACTATAATAAAAACCAAACAAAAAAATAATGCTAAGAACAATGAATGAAGAAGCATGATGCTGTTGCAGGGAAACAAGACAGCAATGGGAACTCATTCACAGGAACACGGAGCACAGCAGCTGCTGAGGGTCGGGGTGGTTTGTAAAAACGTTGCTCATAAACAGCCCTCATTTCAGTTACTCTCGTGCGAGTCTCACGCCAAAGCAGTGCAGGGTTGTGATAAGCGATCGCCAAAGAATACTCAGGCAGATAGAGAGGGGCTGGGAGGGGAGGGTGTCAGTATGGCTGACGGTGTGGAACAGTGGAACTCTCCTCCAGGGTCGTGCATCCTTCACTTACCAAAGAATCCCAATCAATTCTTTGAAACTGCACCTCTGATCACAGATGGTATGAGTGTGCAGAGACGTGAAGATCGTACCGATCCTCAAACATGCACTTTTAAGAGGTTTGGCAGGAGGATAAAAAACTGTTCTTAGTTAATTGTTTTTTTAACCACATGACTTAATTTCGTGCCCAGTTGAGAAAACTTTTTTCTTAACGACAGCGGAGGCTGCAGGAGATAAAACTGCAGCAGAGAAACTCGTTACAAAAAGTTGAAATAAAAAAAGTAGGCTTTCTTCTTACAATTACTCTTTGACTGACAGTTTAAAGTAAGATATATTTTAGTAAGATATATTTGATTATATATACATTTTTTCCAACTCTGATTAATTTCAAATACACGATTTTCAATTATTGATAATTTAAATCCCTTTTTATCATAAAGAAATGAATGGAGAAAAAAGTTAAACATCCAGAAAGAATTATCATGTATTTTATATCAGTGTTTCAACAAAAAAATAACTTTCCAATTTAGTTCTTTAAATTTGTGTTTAACCCTTAAAAAATTTGAAAAAAAAAAAGGTTGGTCGGTGTGTTTGGAAAAGTAAGAAATAACCTAAGAGTCTGTATTTTAAGGATCAACTTTCACTTTTTAAATCGACTTTTGCACTCATGAATCACTTGAATATCTTAGTCCCAGCTCCACAGTGCCATCTGTCAGCCGGAGGAGGACTTACACAGGTTGAAGTAAGGGGTTTGCGGTGAGACGGGGAAGGCAGGGGTTTGGGGTAACGCCTCACCACCAGCTGTGGCTGTAGGGCTGACGGGGCCTCCCTCCATTTCCTCAAAGGCCTCCCGGTAGCTGTGCATGTTTCTCTGCAGAGGTGGAAAAAGGAGATCAGAACACAAAAACTTTCAACAGGCTCTGATGCATCCCAGCTCATGTTTTCTACCTCCTTAGGCCGTCCCCCGGGGTTCATCGCTATGGCGTTGACAAACTCTGGAGAAACGCAGCGGATGGGTGAGCGAACAGGGACATCTGGGGACAGAGCATCGTCTGCATGTCCCTCACTGGTGACACGACGTCGGGGAAGGATTGCTGGTTCCTCCAAAGGGGTTGGACGGGCCTGGACCCCTGAGGTGACGTATAAAGAAAGGTTAAAGATCAGACATATGAGGGGATCCCTGATTGTGGTGATCCCGTCACAAGCTCTGCATTTTTTCAGCAGCCTGTTGGTCAGAGCAAAGCTAACTTTTTTAGCCAACATGCAGGGTACTGACGGAGCAAATGCACAGCAAACCTTTCACCATCATGAACAATCCCACTCTGCTGCTAAACGGTCAAATTAATGTTGTTAAAACCCCAAACCTGGAAAATGAATAAGCAGAAATGCACTTCTCTTATGTTTTTTTTTTTTTTTTGAAATCTCACATTGGCAATTCATCAAAGCTGTGAGTGAGCTGATCGTTATTAATCTGCTTAAACTTCTGGAGCCAGGCAGAAAGCTAGCAGCATTAGAAAGAAACAAGACTGGAGTTAATTTTTTTATGCAAATATGCAACAAACTGGGAAGTGGAAAGTTGGAGAAGTAAAGCAATTCAGAAACATCGGGTCACAACGTTAAACCATCATTGGTTGAATGAGCATCAATGGGTAGAGAAACTCAACAGGCCTAAGAACAGATAAACATTTTTAATGTCCTGTGTTTGTTCTGAGGCGGTTTATCCTCTAAGGTTCCACAGTCTGACGGCTGCTTTACATTTTAATCACAGATGTTATTTTCCAAAACACTGTTTATTACTGATGGAAATAATTAACACATGTAAAATCTGCCAGGAAAAAAGGTTCTTTAAATTTAGACAAGTAAACTGGCTTAAACCAATGAGGAATGAGTATTTTGGCTCTTAAAATAAGATCATTAGATATTACAGTCCTGCTCACCATTAATGGCACCCCTCCATGTTTTGCATAGCTGAGTGAATATCTTCAAAAATAAATGGAAATGTTCAAAACTTAAATCAGCAGTATCTTTCAATTTGAGGTCCAAAGTAATTTAACAAAGACAAT
>JAUZNJ010105696.1:0-20659 GCA_034780135.1 Jordanella pulchra | reverse complement strand
GCTTAGGTCAGTTTGGATTACTATTTAAATGACCAAATGTCAGAATAATGAGGGATTCATTTTTAGAGACTTCTTAAATGCTTTTTGACCCAAGAATTAGCTTAAATGAAGATGTGTGAGATAATTTTTCAGGTCAGTATACAGCACTTGGTGCGTATCAATGCCATGCTTTTTAAAAACTTGCCAATATAACACAAGGTGGTCCGATCTGTCACAGAATGAACTTGTACAGAAGTCTGAGCACCCATAAACCATGGGAGCTAAATATTAAAAGTTGTTTGGCAATACAGCAGATATGACACTTACCTGATCAAAAATATTTTAAGATATTCTCTGAATCTACAGTGCTAAATATGGCTTTGTCTTTATAAATAACTCAATGACTGTTCAATCTGCTGTCATATTTCAAAACACTGAGGGAGACTGTTTCATTTCCCAGTAGTGCAATGTTGCCGGTTGCTTTCAGGGAAGCTAAACCTGGAAGCTAACAGTCATAGCTGCTGCTTTTCTCAGTGATAACCAAAGAAAAATAAGAAAAAAAACAATTTCAGAATAGATCTGAGAAACTCACAGAGAGCGGTTCACATAATTTATTTGCTTTCTTCAGCATATTCTTCTTCATTCACTCTAGCCTGAGGCCAGTCTCCTTAACTTCGAACTGTACAAACTTTACAATCACTGATTGTGTTGTGATTCCAGGACCCTTCTTTTGCCAAGATGCTCTTTGAATTCGGAGGGACATACCCTGCGGTAATTGTAGCTCTGTATTACAAAGTCCACCATAGAAGCGTCTTCAGCTCCCTCAGCTATCTGTTATATCCGTATATATCGTTTCTCCTGGATCTGCTTTGTAAGTCAATAACCGTTTCTCTAAGGATGCGTTGTTCTCTTAGTTTTCCAAGCAGTGTCTTTTGTGACAGCTAAACTCTCTTCAGTTTCTGAGATTCGCTCTTCAGCCTCAACAATGGCCTTGTTCTGATTTTCCAATTTAGCTGCATGATCAGATAACTTCTGGTTTATACTCTGAGGAATCAACACCATCTCAGCTTTGAGGTCCATGAAGCATCTCAGCCTCCTTCTCTTGAAGTGCCTCTAAAATCACAATTAAAACTTCTGAGATCCCTTTGGGTTTAACTTATGGTTGGAGCTTTTTTCCATCGCTGGGCATTTCATGATTGACGTTCATACTAGCTGCTATACCTGTCAGCTATTAGCTCATAACCATCCTCTTCTTAGAGTTGCTCTGTATCTTTCTTTAGCATATCTTCACTTTTATTTTCTTCATGTCTTTCAGTTGTTTTTTGGATCTACCCACGCTCATAACTCCTTGGTCTTGAAGAGACAGAATCCTAGAGTCTGGGGGTATATTTTCTATTGGTCGGGGAGTAACTCTGCAGTTACACATCCATGTGCTGCCTAATCACACCGGAAGTCCTTGCATCTACTTTCCTAAGAGTAAACAGTCTAAAATAGTGATCAAAACCACAGTTAACTTCAATAGGGCGTTTTAAATATAGAGTATTAGGAAAACAATACACAAATAGGTTAAATTATATGTAAGGTTATGGCATTTTCACAAAAAATCATCTTTAGAACCTAAATGAATAACAAATAAGAAAATTAAGATGAAATTCAATGGGGAGATACATGAGGACAAAATTGATTGTTTACAGGCAAGAAAGAGGGAAAAAGAAGAGCACAGAGTGGCAAAACATAGATATGAAATGAGGTTAAAAATGATGAACCTGATTGGCTATTTTTTTAAATAGTAACTATGTTCTTTTATTTAGACTGAGACTCTGAAACTGGACATGAAAATATGAAGTAAGGAAAAAGAGGAACAGTTTAAAATGTTGTAACATAGTTCAATTCATGCTTCCTCTTGGAAAGCGGCAACATTTAGTGCCCATATATTTTCCAAGTGATTATTTAAAAGAGTCGTTGTGTAATTTTATGCATTCATGTTATTTAATATTTAATCATATAACTACCTGAATGTCAGGTGTTTTTCTTTGACCTTCAGCCCAACTGACTGTGTATTTGGACGACAGGTATGAAGCTTAAATCATGGCCCAACATTTAACTCTCCACACATATGGAATAAACTAGCAAGCAACAAATAAGAACAGCTTTTTTTAATTAAATGCATGAAATCTCTTTTATTTGCATTAATCTTTGTGTTAATACAGTGATATTATGAAGCTCTACAGTTTTTATTCAAAGCTATCGTACAGTGAGAATCTCCTTTCAGCCCATGTGTAGGTGTGACTGCATGCATGGGTGTAAAGCAGCAAGGCTTGTTGGGCTTAAACGGTCCTCTATAGCTGCACCCTGCAGCAGCACTTTCTTTGCCCAAACCTGCTGTTTCTGTCTGACAGGTGGTTTCAGATAATACCTCTAGTTAAGGGGCTTACAGTGAATTAGGTTGTAACACATACTGTGACACAGATGTTGCAGCAATATTTATTTATTACAGCAGAGAAAATGAAGCTTATATGGGTTTGGAGATCATAGGGATTAGGATGAATTGTTTCCCATCCTACTTTTAGGCTTCATTCAACTATAGCTGCAGCATGGTTTTAATATGCAGACTCACAGGTTAAAAAACATTGCATCCATTGTCCTGTTGGGAGAAAAATGAAAAGCTAAAATGCTAAAAATCAATTGAAGCTGTTAAAAGGGAACCATTAAAAAGGTATTTAGAATTAATTTGAGCTTATAATAAAAAAAACACAAATCAGGGTCAAAAATCGAAGATTCACACAGTAAAGAAGATGTGCTATTATAAATATTTAGGAACAAAATAATACATTTTTTTTGATAAATATTTCAAAAATATTTGACAAAAGCATAAAAGTAAAAGAGTTAGTTGTATTATTGCTTCAAGGTGGCAATAATCTGACTGTAGGGATGAATTTATTAAGACGGTGCCTACAGATGAGAAGAAAAATATAACAGCACAAGATAAAAGGTGACCTGAAGACATTGATTACAATATTTTTGGGGAACTCAAAACAAAATCACTTTTTATATATTTTTTTTGAGGAAGGGTTCCTACACAACCCTGAGATGTCTGGAAAAAAGAAGGGAAAAAAATGTGCTTTTATGTTCCTTTTATTTTGTTTTTAAATCAAGGTGCAGATAAGTATCAAAATAAAAAAAAACAGGAAACAATGTGTTACTTTCCAAACTTTGTGTCTTTTCGTGCTCTAAGGGAAGAAATTCTGATAATGTATAAGAAAGCTCTTGATTAACATAGACTTTAAATAACATTCTTTAATTTCATTCTGTCAATTCACAACCTAATTGAATAAAAAAAAATAAAAAGGGAATCTTGCTCTACAGCTGTAAATTGAAGTTAAATTTGTTTTTTTTGGTCAAGAAACTAAAATGTTTGGATTACTAATTAAAAGGTTGCTAGAAACTCCAGAATAGCCAAGGGTTCACATGTTTCTCTGCATGTGTGCATGAAACATAAATCATTTAAACAAAATCCCTGATAATCCTCTTTATGCTTAATCTATTTCGTAATGTTTTCTTCATTTTAAGCTAAAGAGAGAAAGCCAAAACCCATTTTTAATGTACGTGCACATTAGTATTTAAAGCACAACCTATACAGGCATGCATGAAGGTACATGTGCATGGAAACAAGATGCATTAGTATATATGTAAATGCATGCATGTGTGTGTGCCAAAGTGTGTGTACATGTGTATGAGCGAGTAATTATGGAGAATAAAGGCCTGCTTGTATAGAGTGAAACTGTGAGTTTGAAGTGAGATGGGAGATGATTTTCTGTTTGGCTGAACAGGCTCAATAACCCCATTCAACTAGCCCCCTCACTGCCTATTGTCCTCCCACCACCAGCCCTCCACACACGCACACACACCCATGACTGTGCCAGATTTGAAGTGGAGGCCGAGGGGAGAGCTGGAGGCTAAAGGAGATAAACTTAACAGAGCTGTCAGGACGGTGAAGTGAGAAAAACGCTGGCCATAGACATGACATCATTCAAAGGACATCTTTAAATCTCACACCGTGTGAGAATTTGAATCATATATTAACAATTTCGGTTCCCAAACATTTGTTATGTTTGAGTGTTAAAAGCATAAAACGGTTCTTAAGTGAATTTTTTGCTAATGTGACAGTATGACATCGTCATGCTCCTCTTGTCCACAGAAATACTCCTCTTATTACTGTTCTTAGCACATAAAAACACACACACAGACAACATCCACACAATAGTCTGTCCTGGCAGCGGAGGAACTCACTCCTGTCAGGGGTTAATAATCATCTGTTGCTGGTTTGCAGCCCATTAGGACATTGATCCGGCTGCGTCTTTTATGCCACCTGGGGAAAGGAATGTGCCGTCTCCTTCAGTTGTCTGTGTACCTCGTCTGGGAGCACGCTGAGTAGTCTGGGTGGGTTTGTGTGTGTGTTTGTGTCACAGAGAGGTCAGTTAGAACAGAATGGGCCAGAGAGTCACACACTGTGCAGAGAGACAGACAGACGGTGGAGGGCAGAATATTCTTCAGGTCACTCGGTCAAGGGTCACTGACAGCATTTTGACTTGAATACAGAGATGAGCGATGCATTACTATTAATCCCATATGAGACTTCCCAAATAAGTGCTTAGCATCTTTCCTCAGCTGCTGAAGTAAGAAATGATGGAAACTCCAGTGGCCATTTAAAGAAGGTTAGAAACATTAAAACATACTAACAGTAACCAGGAAAAAGCGTGAAGTAAAAATAAGAAGGATGAAAGGATTTTATTTTTACAAATAAAAATCTAAAAAGCGTGTATGAACAGACTTGGACACGCTTTAAATCAGATGTATAGATACAGTTTACCCCATTTATCTTTATACAAGCGGGGCACAAGTATTTGTTAGAAAATATGAGTTAATATAAGCAGCATCATGCTGTGGTAATGTTTATTTTTTTCTGCAGCTGCAGGGAAGCTTATAAAAATGGATTCTGCTTTATTTAGGTAAAATCCTGAAGGACCACCCGTTAGAGGCTGCAGGACTTTAGAGTGAAGTGAAGGGGATAGCAAGGCACAGGAGGAAAACCATGATAAACCTCTCCCAAGTGACAATCTCCTGATGGTTTTGATCATTCTTGGGGATTTCACCCAGTCCCTTAATATTCAAAGCTGCTGGAGAAATAATCCATCATCCTTGTGGCTTTAACTCCAGAAAAATGTGAGTCTACAAAGTAATATAAATCAGGCGAGCTGAATATAGATCCATGCCCCACTTGGATGGGCATTAGCATTCAATCTTTAGAAAGATTGAATGCTAAAATCAAGCAATGAGCTGCATTAGCAGAAAGTGTGGAATGTGTATGCAGTCATGTTGCTCCATCTTTCAATTTATTACATTTTTCCTTTTTTTTCAGTTTAACTGAGCGAGATATAAAGCTGATCGCAATCAAATAAATTAAAGGTGAATTTTATTTGATTTTATTCACTTTATTCGCCTGTTTTTATTAGTAAGATTTAGAATTTCTTTATGATGTCTAGAATAAATGCTTCTTACTTTTCTGTACTCCTGACTTTGTTATTGTACGTTTTTAAAGGAGGTTTTCCTCTGTTTCCAAATTTCTCCCATTTTTCTACCTGTTTCATAAAATCCATGTTTTCAGATAATTTTATAACCTATAGAAATGAAGGTTAAGCCAGTAGAACAGCCGATCAGGACTAGTTTGGAGAACATTAATGATGGATTACTACAGGTGCTTTGTTATTTTTTTTATAGATAAATATAAGGTTCATTTAATAAGACTATTTTATATAAAATTATTCTCCCAGCTATGCTGATGACAATCAATCTATAAAGTTTGACTGTATTGCATCACATTGATTGTAGATTTCTGGATATAAATTGGAGCTGTTTGTATGGCAAAAGCAGTGAGATAAATTTGTTGGGACTTGGTGTTTAAATACTTGCATTGAAAGTAAAACAAGGCTTTAAATGGCAAGGATAAAAATGTAAAGGATTTTAGTATATTTGCATGATATATTGTATTTTGCAATCGGATTTCGTCCTTAACTCAAGGCCTTCTTCAAACCTACATATCTGCACGATTTATATTTGTTCAGCAAAAAAACTTTGTCTATTTAGATCTATGTCAATTTATGTGGTGAAAATATTTTCTAGATCTTAAGATTGATTTTTTTTCCATGTACCTTGATGGCGTTTTGATTGTTTTATTTATTCTATTGTGAATAAAATCAATGCGGATCGAGGGATCCCATACTTATGCAGCCAAGCAGAAAACTTTACCCTGACTCTGGACAGACTGGAATCAAAACACAGAAGATTTTGAGAAGTTTCCGCCTTGGCTGAAACATTTTGCCCTTTTTCATTTGATTATACTAGCTACTTAAAAAAATTATGAAATAATCAAACTTTTATCAGTTACATATCAAAGTGATAAGCGACGTGTTTTTGTGGTGGGCATCATGAGCTTGTAGGAGGGTCCTGATCATGCACGACATACCTGAGAGTCTCTCAGGCAGCTGAAGAAGGATAGAGACCAGAAAGCAATGCGTTTCCTACCTTAAACCAACCTGCCATTTGTTTCCTGGCCTTATAAACATCATCTTAAAGACCGAACAGATGTGTGCGATACAATGTATGCAGATAATGCAGCGATTTATCTTAAATGTAAAAATGTCCAAGATGTCCAAGAGAATCAAGCAGTGGATTGGCTTCTTAAATGTTCTGTCTGATGTTTTTGCTTTGCCTTATATTTCAGTCAAATGCATCACATAGTGATTTTTACACCTGCAAAAATGCACTTTGGGCTTTTAAAAATGTGCCTGCATTTGAAAAAAAAAAAAACTGAAAGCAAAGTTTTCAAAGAACTGGAAGGTTATTTTTACTTTTAAATGTCTTCTGAAGGAAGAGATCATTAGACCTGATAAGCATTTAGTGATCTCCCTTTAAAAATACACGACAGCCTACTTTCACTCCTTTTACTTTTTATAAATGTTTTGGATGTTACCTTAAAGAAAAGATCACTTTCTTAAGTTTGATTAGAGCTGGTGCAGACTTGTTCAGCTGTGTTCACAGTAAGCTGAATAAATTCAGAGCAAGTAAAGGTTATTTCTGCTGTCTGTAAGACTGTAAAACAAAATAATTGCCCAACCAATGAAAAGTGTACGTATTTGCTGGAATGAGAAAGCAGCTGTAGTTGCGGTGGGAATTTTATTGTCAGAATTGTGGTGAGTTTAGCCTGTCGGAAAATTTTCTGCAGAACTAATCGAGGTTATCGCTTCCTCTCTCTCATGGGAACCTCAGACTCTTTCTCTAGCTGCTCTCTTGGTAAACAAACTCAAAGTGTCAAAATATGTCAGTAGGACTCTCAGTGAACATATATGTATCTGTGTTTGGGGCTGTGCGAGACAAAGTAAAATCCTTTGGTTGTCGATGTGTGTGTTTGCTTGTTTGGCACCTCTCGTGCAGCATGCACCAGGTGAACTGGCTTGGTACGGAAGGTCAGCGCTGTGATGTCACTTCCCCTTCCTTTCCGGATATTCCCAGCATTCTACTGCCAGCAGCCGGGAACTCTGGGAACCGAGAACAGGAAGCCTGGCTCCTTCGCTGGAGGGAAAGCTCGCAGAGGTGACTTTTTCTAGCTTTGAATGACTCATCTTTTGCTGACTAAAGTCACTGCATGAGAAAAGGCTGCTGAGAAACTCAACAGGATCAGGTTCAGCTTGAATAATATCGCCACCTCCTGGATTTGGCCTTAAATGGAAAGTTGGCATAAAAGTTTCCTTGATTTTTGTTCAGATCAGCTTGTTTCCTTGTTAGTCCTCATACTTAGCAGGAGAGAGAACAGAAATCTAAAATGACACTTATTTTTTTTTTTTTAACAAAACTAAGAAAATGGCCTCAGCTTTTTACAGAACAGAACAAAGTTGGATTATAAATGATAATACAGGCTCAGAGTCAGATGGAAATTGGTGCAGGATGTGCAGTTCTTGTAGAAATGTACATGTTTTCAAATGTTCAGTCAACCTGGACATGGCTTTCAAGTTTTCCAAAAATCTGGAAAACGTAGGAGCATTCAGTCCCACCGAGTCAATAATTTATAACTGTGTCAGAATTGTCTTGTTTACACCATGGAGACCGAGAGAAGCACTATTTAGATTTCTTTGTATGTCCATTTCATGTGAAAAAATTGACAATTAAGTCAACTTTTAACTTAATAAAACCATCTTTAGTTACTTTAGTTAGGTTTCCACCAACTTATCTTGCTGTAGTGAAACCTTTAGTTATACGATGCGCTTTTTGTTTTATTTTAAATGAGAGTTTGGATATATGACAAAAAAAGTTATGATTTGGTCTCATCTGACCAGATATATTTCCATATGTTTGCTGTGTTGCTTACATCACAAACTTTAAAGAGAACAAATGCTTTCATTTGACCCTCTTCTATAAAGAGTAGACAA
Organism: Jordanella pulchra; assembly: GCA_034780135.1. Lineage (NCBI taxonomy): Eukaryota > Metazoa > Chordata > Actinopteri > Cyprinodontiformes > Cyprinodontidae > Jordanella > Jordanella pulchra. The sequence goes on along the minus strand of JAUZNJ010105696.1, from coordinate 12,197 downwards.
GTAATCAGTTAATTGTAGGTTAATTGTTTATCTCTTACCTCTTTACTATGTTTTCAGTTAGTTTGATTTGATTTTCCAATCCTAATTTTTTTTATTGTTTGTAAGTGGAATATAATCCTAATCCACGAAAATAAGAATAAGGTTTGAAAACATTACTCTGTGTTATTTAACTATAGATATTTTAATTAATGACTCAAGTCACAGGAAAAAGTAATTTTGAGTGACTTTGAAATACCTGAATAGGACTGTTTGAAGGAGCTAGCAGCTAAATACGGCAGCCACAAGGGGGATAATAAAGTTGACAAAACTAAATTGAATTACAATAAATATGTTATGTCTTTAAATGCTAAATGGAAAAAACAGAAACATCAATAAAAACAAGAGTTGACATTTTATTGACAGCTTGTTGCAGAAAGTAGTCTTGATTTGCAAATATGTGTTTTTATTGTTGCATCTTGTTTGATACTGATTCTTGATTTCTTTCTGTTCTGGAGAGCAGCAGAGCTTCCTCGCTTGTCTCAGTTTGACATCAGCAGGTCATCTGCACAAAAGAGAAATCAAATCAAACTTCTGAACAAGGCTTTTTATGACATACAGGCTCTACAGTCTGACTGGATTTAAGTTGTGGTGGTAATTTATATACACATTCTGCTGAACTGTTTATAGATTAACATTTTCAGCTTTTTCTAATAGAAAATATATTTTTTCCAGATTTCCTGGACTGTCTCACCGTCTCTCACCACTCCGCAGTACTCCTCACACTCTGACTTGGTGTAGAACTTGTTGGCATTGGACTGACAGAAGCCTGATTTGTAGGCCATGCAGAGTCCAGTGCTGGGGTCGAAGGCCCAGATAGCTGGTTGGCCAGTGCAGGGAACGGGGGCCATGGGGAGACGGCACACAGCTGGAAAATCCAAAGATAAACCCTGACTGAAGCATCATTACACTACGAATATAATTCATGAATCACTTTCTCCTTATTGGTCCAATACTAACGTTGTATTCTAGGTAAAATATTGATCTCCTCACCCTCTGTGCGACATCTCTGCAGACACTCTCTCTCGGTTTTGAAGTTGTTTTGATTGCCCAAACAACCGCCGTACTTGAACAGCTCACAGCCCATTGAAGAAAAGTTGTAGTAGTACCGGTCATGCATCCCAAAACAGGGTCCTGTGTCTGGTACGGCCTTACATGCCTCTGCGTAGACAGACGTAGGGAGTGTGTGACCGGAAACAAAAGGTATTGCAGCATCAGGTATTAAACTTATGCTTTCTTTGAAGCTCATCTCCTACCGGTTCCATTGAACAGCGGCATTTCGTAACCAGAGCCCTCAACATCCATTGGCGGCAAAGAAGGGACCACGTTTCTCCTCACTCGCTGCAGAACAGAGAGTGTCAGCAAATCCATCCTAACCCAATTTACAACATAATTCCAACAAAACAGATCATAGAAAATACTTATAAACAATAACAGACATATTTAAATGTTATATGTTTAAACTATGATAATTTAAAATAGTTGCTCTACAACTATTTCTCTATGAAATCTTTTTTTTCTTACTGTATCACTATAAACCAAAGTAAATGTTTATAGTTTGAGGTAAAATAAGCTAACTTAAATGCAAGAATAATGAAAGTATTTTTCATTACTTTTTAAATGCATCTCTCTATATAACCTTAGTTTTATGCCTTTAACTGCTTTGGGAAAGTTTCTTATTGAATTCTAATTGGTTTACTTCCAACATTTTAGCTAACTGGATGCTCTCCTGCAGAAGTATTTTAAGACAACATCTCAAGTATAGTTTCCCTTTGTATTACATCATGATAAAAAGAACCCATATATTAGTCTAGATATCAGGAAGGTATTAGTGGACCTCCATCTCTTTGCTTTTAAATACCTGAAGGTTTCATTTTCATCTGTTCAAGCAATTTTATTATAGTATACAAATATTCACAATCATGTTCTTCGGTGAAGAGCATTTATAAACTAAGGATGAAGATGATTTGGTGTGGAATATGTTTTGAAACATGAAACGGTGAATGTTGCTTTGTCTCTACAAAGGGGTCTGCTATCAGATTCCATGCAGTGCAGTTGTAACCTTGGGGCTATAAGTCTGACGCCCCCTAGTGGTTAAACGTTACACAGAGTTGCTGTTTCCGACTTTGGAAACTTTGAAACAAATTAGTCCTGAAGATGGAAATTACTGGAAATTAGATGGAAAATACTTATAAATATATATATATTTATAAGTAATACAGTTTAAAAAGGCAGTTTCATCAATAAAAAAGAAGCCTCTGACTAAAATCAAAGAATATTTTTATCATGATTTCTTTATAATAGAAAATGTTTTGTCTGGTTTAATGTTAGAGACTGCATCTTTTAATCCAGTGGGTGTAATGATGTAGTTTTAACCATAAAGTTGTACCTGAGGCTCAGGCTGAGTGGTTGGAGCCTCCAGCTGTTCCCCAGGAACGCAGTCACCTGCACGCAGAGAAGATGGGCACTTTATAGACAGCATGTGCACAAAGAATAATCCCTGAGATGTCTAAAGTATTATAATGTATACAAATATATATAGGCCTATATTTCTGCAGCCTTTTAACAACAGCAGAGATGCAGCGTTGTTCATCTACCTTTGTCCTTTCTGATGAAAACAGTGTCGTCCCCCATTCCTTGTTCCCTGACCAGTGTTTTGAAGTCCTCGAGCACAGAGGGTCTCACAGTCCTTGTTCGACCTACAGACAAATATTTATTGAAAACCCTAATGGCACTATTATTAGCACCCCTACTGTCAAATCAAGTCAAATATCCCACAAGATTGAAACATTGAGAGAAAGATAACTGATCATTACTGTTTGGACAATTTCTCTAGATCGCCCAGAATCCTGATTCCTCTCTTATGATCTTTATCTTCATCTCAATCTGTGAGCCTTCTTAAGGATTTATGTCTAACTTTACAAGTGATTGTGATGGTAATGATATCAGGTTGAGTTTGTCTTATCTGAACAATCTGTCCCAGTATGGCAAGAATTCAGATCTTTCTCCACCGATCTTTATTTTTAAAATATCCCATTTGTTTTAAAGAGTTCATTGTGCTGTGCTGCAAAACAAGGTTCTTGGAGCATTTGGAAGAGAAACAGGCCCAAAGTATCACAGATTCTTCACCATAATTAATAGGGCTTGATGTGCTTTCTGTTATTCAATTCAAGATTCAATTAAACTTTATTAATCTCTGAAGGAAAATTCAGTTTCAGTACAGTTTGTCCAAAAAGACAAAATATACAGAAAGACAGTACACAGACATTATTCATTGGGTGGGACACAGTGTCTGAGACCCTGCTGCCATAAAAAAGCGTTACCCTTGTAGTTAGAAAAAAAAAAGAAAAGTCATCATAATGCGTGAGGTAAGGAAAGAAAATGGTGGTTATTTTGGATTATATTATTTTCTATTAAGATACTTTTATGCTTTGTTATGTTGTTTTCAGTTGCTTTCCTTCCTGCTTTCATTCATTCTGTTTTCCTCTCTTATGTTTCTGCTTATACACTGTGTCTATCTTGAACAACCCCCTGAAAGAAATATTCAGTTTCATTCGTCAGATTTATCACTGTTGCTTTGTCTTAGTTTAAGACTTGGTGTCTTTCCTCGTTGAACTTTGAAGCAGTTTTTCTGGATTTTTCTTTTTTCTAGTTCAAATTCCTTGATTCTTGTTGTATGAGATTAGCATGTTCTCCCCTTAGATACATCTGGATACACTGGTATCTTCACATAGTTCAAAACCATCAATATGAGCCTATTTAGTTTCTACTAATGGCTCTGAGGCTTGACTGTGTGAATCTATGGCAGTTGGTCTTGTGATGGACCGGGAACCTGTCCAGGATGAACTTCAATAGTTCTTTATTCAGGTATTACTTATAAACATTAACATGTGACATATGTTTTGGTTGATATTTACTTTATATGTACATCATGCACAAAAGCAGTGTTAAATATACCGAAGGAGTTTCAAACATTTAGTTCATGTTTTCCTCATGTTACTGTTGATTATTTCCCTGTTCGGTTTTCCAAAGGTGAATCCAAATCAGTTTAACACTCACTGTAAAGCTTGAGTGAGATGCTCTTATCCCCCGTCGACTTCTGCTTGATCATGATCATTATGGCATACTCATTGTAATTGGTGTGAACCACATAGGCATCCACATCGGCCCCCCACTCTGCAGGGTGCAAGAAAACACCCAACAAGAGTTATTTTCACTGGTAATATATTCAAAACATCAGATTAAAATGATGGAGCCAACATGAGTGAACATACTTGCAACATGGTAGAAAAATCGTCCTGGTGTGGAGGTCAACTCGTAATCTCCGGTTCTCTCTCTACATTTTCCCTGTCTAATCACAGAACAGTTTAGTTCAAGTGATACTTTAGAAAAAAAGTAATAATCCAACAATATCTTGCAAATACAGGATAATGCATTTCATTATCTTTGTAATGCTTGCTAATATCTCAAGACAATAACATCTGAGACAGAGCACATGTTTACCTCTTTCTATGAATTGTGGGCTTTTAAAAGTGATCAGGAATCACATCGACATTAATTTAATTGTTTTTTTAAGCAATGTTTTTTGTCCCCTTTTTTAAATTCAAAATGAAGATCCTAAAATTATCCCAAAAGGTATAGGTTTCAATGTTTTTGATGCAAAAAAAGAAAAGTTATTATTTTTTATTTTTTTTTACTTTTCTGCCCTCTATAGTGAATATCTTCCTGATGAGTTGCTGATTTGGACCAGAATGCAGACAGATATTCAGATGCAGAATAACGAGTTGATAAATGATTTGGAAAGCAACAGAACTTGGGGCAAAGAGAGAGAGAGCACACAATCAGAGGATCTATGAATAGTAGCTGCACTGCAGAGCTGGTCACAAGTGCAGGTGAAACACATGTGAATGGAAACCATTTATTATCTGAAGGCTCCACTTGAAGAACCTCTCTAATAATGATAAGAACTAGTGAAAGAAAAGACAAAACCACCTAAAAAGACTAAATGTACAAGAGAAATAAATAGCCCAGAAAATAACCATTAAACCTTTCAACAATTTGTAACGTTTTAACCATAAGCTTCAATTTATTTTGTTAGGATCATATTTAGAGGTGGGTTGAGTACCCCGAACATTTTAGTGACGTAAGAGACGCACCTCTTATAAAAATGTTCAAAATCAACAACGGCAAGTTACTTGGTAAAATGGTTACTAACATACTGAGTAAGTGTTGGCTCAAAACATCTGAATCAGTGTTTGAAATATGTGATCAGACAGACTGATCTTAAAACAAACAAAAAAATATGAGGACAAAATAATGAATCTGTGCTGAAGAAACACTATTACACAGTTATTTATTTTTATTTAATGTTATTATTTTATTTATATCAACCTTTTACCAACATAAATTTGTAGAAGTTAATGGACTCAGCTTAAAATTTATTCAAGTTAGAGTAGCGAGACTCTCACAAGAATATTACTTAGGTAAAAATAATATGTACAGTACAGTACGACTACTTCAAGAAGTACTTTTTTTTCTAAAAGGAAATGTAAGTACTTATTATCCACCTTTGATGATATGTGATTGTTAGAGTTTTTTACGCCACAAACATTTGAATTTCAATATCGATACCCAGAAAAATATTTGATTCTCGATTTCATTTTCAATACCATGGGAATAAAAAATGGCAAATAATTAAACATATTTATCAAAATGAAAAGCTCCTCCTTTTCAATCTTGACATGGAACTTTCAGCATAATGAGAGATTCTATTAGTTCAATAAATGTACCAGTTCATGTAAAATAGATAATCCAAATATAACACAACTTGAAACTATCTTTGGGTTTTTAAGGTACTATTTTTTTAATGTGCAAAGAATCTAGAAATCTAAAATTAACAATGGAAAAACAAATGTGTAAACAACACTTGTATCTAGTGTTGATACTATACCAAGTTTGTATTGCATATGAATTCAATGTTTTGAGTATCAGTACTTTTTAGAGTATCGATATTTTTGACAACTGAATCCTTAACATTCAGTTAAAGGTTGTTGATACTTTAGCAAGACCCTTTATTGTCAGTGAGGTGTTGAACTGCTCTTTTGTTATAAACCAGTTACACTCATCTGTTTTCACCTTAATCCCAACTTTTTTTGTTTTTCTTCAGAAACATTCAAGCATATTTGGATAAGTTGGAAAAAAACTAACATAAAATGATTCTTAGAAGCCAGGTGATGAAATTCTTGTTTTTTTCCACTAATCTAAACCTACTTTTTCACAGTCATCATTCTTGGCTGTGTTATTGTTTGAAGTTCTGAGAGCCTTGTTTGATCAGAGATCAGAGATCAGTATCCAACATGAGCAGAAAAAAAATCTGTGTCTATATGTACATAAATAATGTGGCTATTTTTACCAAAATTCAAGGTGTAGATGTTTGATAATCTCCCTTATTACTGTCAATATAAATTAAGTTTTTCTAACCTTTTATACTTTGCATTAAAATTTCCAAATCCCTTTGAAAAAAATATTTAAAAAAGCGCAAAAGAAAGCTTTTTTTGTTCCGCTGACCAATGAACTAGTTAATATTGTCAGGTACTTTTGCCCTTTAGTTGGAGATAGGTATTTTGAGTCCAACCTGAGAACAGTTCGGGTCATTTTGAGCTTTCCTTCTGTAGCGCCTTTCTGCAGCACTAGTTTGCCAATAGCCAGGTCTCCCCTAAGGCGCTGCATGTAGGGACTTGTGCTCGCCTTTGCAACATCGTGCCATGTTCCCAAAAACTGTCATAAAGAGAAACAACAAAAAAAACGTACAACAAGAAAATCGACATTCAGTTAAACTATTATGAAGATTTCTATACGTCTACAATACAAACTAAAACATAAATCATTCATTTTTACTTTCCTGCTCTTCACTTTCTTCACTTATTTAGAAAGAAAACTTTTCTTTAATTCCTCAGATATTATTTAGAGTATAAAATTAAAACGATCCAAACACAGCGAAAATAATGTGAGATAAATCTGCCTCCTTGTTTTTCCTTTTTCTAATTAACTGCATTATTTCTATCAGCTACACTACAAATGAGCAGTCTTGCGAAAGCAAAGATGTTTTCCTCTCACCTTTCTCAGATCAAAGTTCTCCTGTGTGCTGTAGAGAGGATCTGGGAGAACTGGGAGCCCCTGGAGGATGTTTATCCATCCCAACACCAGAAAAGACGACAGAACCACAAATCTTTGCATCTTTGTGTCCACTTATCTCTAACCTTGTCCTTTAAGAGTACGACAGAGTGACACCTTCTCTGCACTGATGAGAAAGAGAGCAAACATTGACCTGTAAAGGACTGTGAGCATAATCACTCCCACGGCCGAGCTCCCAAAAACACACAAACATGTAAAGGAGCAAAGTTCTGTCTTTGAGTTTATCAGTTTTAGTTTGATTTACCAGCACGGGTGGTGAACCTCTCAAACATTGGACTTCAGAGCTGCGGCAGTATTGGCAGATCAATACATTTCATTAATAGAAGGAACAGGGATCTCATGTCTATGAGGATACTTGTGGCTCTATTGCTTACCTACATGGTTGGATTTTGTATGGAAGCAATAATTTATTTTGCACAAAAAATATCAGTGTTGCATTTCCTGATGCATGTTACAGTAGTGCTAGACAATCTAGAGGAACAGACTGGTTTATTATGTTGTTAGTTATGGTAGGAAGAATGGTTGCAGAATAAAACCTTTCGCTTGAATTTAAAGCACCATCTAGCATGAATATTAGCAGAAAATTGCCTGATTCCTCCATGTATCATTGTTGTTCCTAAATAAATGGCAAGACAATGTTTTGCTTTTGCTTTATAAAGTCATAAAGAGTTCTGTATGAGTAGGTCTCATGTGGTTTAACATGAAATCATTTTTTTAGACCATTGCTTCATCTTTTAAGGTGACTAGACGGGCTTGTTTCCACAAGTCACAGCACCTCCTGCTGATCTAAACATGGAAATGCTGGTTAGATCAGATTAAAAGCACCAGTATAGTTTTCTACCTTTGGTCGCTGCCTTTTGAAATGTTTGATTCGTTTAAGCGTCAGTGTTACCAAAACGCAAACTAATCACATCTCTGGAACTTTTGCATTTTATCGCGAAGCAACATCAAACTTTGCTGCATTTGTTGGGGTATTGGTAGAGGTATGGAATCACACAAAGATACGGATGATTGTGATGGGTTATATGAAGGATTTTCAAATGTCTTACACAAATCTGAAAAGTATTGCATGTATTTGTATTCCTCCAGCTCTCATGTCCCTGCTAAAACATAACACTCCCAGGTAGCCAGATGCTGCTGCTGTGGATCATTATGCAGGTAGTGGATTCAGATGGACTCATGTCCACAATATCTTATGTTAACTATACTTAACAAGATGCATTTATTTTGACCTATACTCACATGTATACTGTGTCTCCTACATGGTGAGTGGCAGACAGGACTTCTTATTAATTTCTTTTATCAGCCGTTTCCTTCTCATCATTCTTCCTCACAGGCCAATATGTTTAAGGGTATAACATTAGAAGAGATGAAATACAGACTCAATATACTTTTGTTTTATTTGTAAAAAAAAAGAAAAGATGTTTAGATAATTTTTAATCTGTACTTCACTTCAAGAAAACATGCATGACTTTTGTTAGCCTTAAATCTTAAACAGTAGAAAAAATTTGAAACGTTCAAGGAGAATCAAACCTGCAAACCATCGTAGACTATTGATGAACCACACATAATATATTTATAGCTACAGTATCGATCAGTTCATACATTTGATAAAAAATTTTTTCTTTATTATTACTGAAAAGTTTAATACTGTTGAAGATGTATGATGATTAAAATTGATTAGTTTATTTGTGATAAAGTCCATACATTAATTGGGTTAGAAGGTATTAAAAGCCTTTATCAGTGACCTGCAGAAGTAAACTTGTTTTCCTCGATTGTCCTGGATTGTCTGAAATAAAGTTAATTATTAAATTATTCATGCAACATGTTACAGGATGAAATATCTTCACAATCTGATGGTTTCAACATCAGCTGACCAGCTCACATGCATCCAGCACAACACGAAGTAGTAGGTTATGTTAAATAGAAAAATAAAAAATAAAAATTCATTGTTCCCACAAACAGGGACAGCATATATTGGGAGCAATAAATCATTCATTTATAAGACATTGTATTGATACAGCAGTAAACAGACAACTGGATTTGAGATCATTCAAACTAACAGTTCTTTATTAATGTAGTAGATGTGTGTAGTTTAAAAAGTTGCAAAACTCAGATAAATGAGTAATGCCATAAAAAACAAAATATTCCATTGAAATAGATCATAGAAACAACATTACAGAAGCACTAAATAAATACATACATACATGCATGCATATATAATGCATCAATAAAAAAAGAAAATACAAAGAAAGAGAAAATGAGGTAAAAAAATGAGTAATTCACATATTGATGAAAACAAAAAACAAGACTAGAAATAAAATAAGAAAATACAACAAGCTAAAAATGATTTGAAAAAACTTGAAATAAAAAGTTAACTGTGTTCTGTTGCAAACAAAATCAGCTGCTTCCCTGCTTCTCATCGATGACCTTTCAACAGTGTTGGAAAACATAAAGTAAAGAATAACACTTTCTGAAGATGAAAAGATACAGACTTTAGTATAAAAAACAGATAAATTGAAAGACTGTGCTCCTTTATCACTAAAATATAGATCATGTTTTTTTTTACTGTTTTGGTTTTTCATTGTCCTTTTCCTCCTGCTGCTGTGTTTCATGTAGCCTCTAACATCCAGGTCAAATGTGAAATTTCCACCACTAAGACATTTGTCACCTTGTCAGACATCACCTTGCTTCTCCTCTGCAGAAATATTCTGTTTGGAGCTTCCAGAGAAGAAAAACTAAATGAAAACAAGAAAAGAAACACCTGCTGTTTGTAACTACTTAATTAGTCTCATATAAAGATCTGTGATGCAGCTACCTGATGGTTGGTAGCTGCCTCCTTTATTTATTCACCTGGAAAACAGTCCCCTGGGAAGACAAACAGATATAAAACCTTATTGAACAGAAACATCACGCTTTTGTGCTTATCTTTTAGACAGAAATAGAAGAATGTGCATTGAACAAATGCCTCAACAAGTCGAAGCTAACTGGAACGCAGAGAAAAAGTAAAGCCCTGAATATAAGGAGTATAGCACAAAAAGCATGACTTTGATTGTTATCAAAATCATGAAAATTTAAGAAAAACATACAACGTAAAAACATGAACTGTTAAAAAGGGAGCAAAGAATCAAAAGTACCTTCATGTTGATTAATGATAATAGCGTCTTCGCTCAGCCTATGATGTCTGATAAGTTCTTTAAATTTTTCCATAACAGGAAGATTAACACTCTTAGTTCGACCTGAGGAAGAGAAATTTTTTGTATTTCACTACAACAAAAGAGACTTTCTTAAAATAGATTGAAGACTCATGGCTGCTACCTAGAAGCTCCTTTTATTTGTCTTTTTCTACCTGAACTAATTAACAAAAGTAGACAATATGATTAAATATGGCATAAAGCAAAAATAAATGAAGCTGTTTTGTGTGAGAAATAGCTGCATTCGACATAGTTTGTTATAATGCTGACGGCTAGACGGCAAAAAAGCTCTTCCAATATGACATCATATGTAGCTGCAGGTAATTTAGTCGTTAGATGCAAATTTGTTACAGTAGGTCTTAGAAGATGGTTAATTCATTTAAGAAACGCAAGCAAATCATCTAATAATAATAATAATAATCACTGATAAACTTAATAATAATCACTGATAAACTTAAAAGGGTTGCTCTGTTCTTTGTTTAGGGGTTTCAGAGTAAATTTTAATTGATCGAAAGCAAAATGATCCACATCCTGCTCGATAATGAAGTCTTCACTGGAATCAGTGCAATATTTGCTATAATTACTGTGCGACTTTTTGAATGTTCCTATGGTTTATTGCTGATTTATCTTTGCTGATTTGATTAATGTCTTTCAGTTTGGAAGGTCTTCTAACCATCACCCTAAGCTGTAACTACCTCAACAGATTCTACATCAGATTCCAGTCAGAAAACTTTAATATCACCGTCAGAAGAAACATGTCGGTAAAATAAGTCTGAGTGGAGAGGTCAGTGACTTACTGTAAAGCTTGAATATGGTGGTTTGATTTCCCGATGGTTTCTCTGTACTCATCTGCAGCAACAGTGCATATTCATTATAGTTGGTATGAATGACGAAGGAATCGACATCTACTCCAAATCCTGCAGAGAAGAGCTTTCGTTTGATATCACTGATACCGTTTCTCATATATAATTATCTAAGAGAAAGTACACCCTCCTTCAGTTGTAGGACTGCACATTTCAGAACATGACAAAAAATGAGGTCTAAAATTATTGAATCTAGCCTCAAATTTATCAATCCATCCATCCATTGTCTTTACACCCTTGTCCCTAATGGGGTCGGGAGTGTTGCTGGTGCCTATCTCCAGCTGTGTTTCAGGCGAGAGGTGGGGTACACCCTGGACAGGTCGCCAGACCTGTCCAGGGTGTACCATAAAGTGTAGGGTGTATCAGCCTCAAATTTACAAAAGCATAAAAAACAGATCACAAACTCTTATCAATTGTACAAAGAAGGCAAAGTGAAAAAAGCTGTATATAAAAATATAAGAAGATCCCAATGTTTCCTTTGTCTTTCAGAGAGAAAGTAGATGTAACAACTCATAAAAAACAAGTTTCGGGCAAGTAAGGAAAACCATCAGTAAGGACATAGTAGTCCATTATTCAGGGGTAGCTAACAAGGAAATTCAATTTAATTCAATTCAAATTCATTTCAAGAATTTGTTATCAATCCTAAACAGAAATTAAGTAAATAACCTACCTCCAAGATTACCCTAAGGTCAGATCAATGCTCAAAGGAAATGAAAAAAAAAGATCCCAAGTAAAAGTAAGGTAAAAGATGGACATGCAGGTGGCGCAGTGGTTAGTGCGCACGACCCATGTATGGAGGCCTTAGTCCTCGACGTTGGCGCCCCAGGTTCGAATCCGGCTTGCAGTCCTTTCCCGCATGTCTCTCCCCCTCTCTCATACCCCCTTTCCTGTCAGCCTACTGTCAGAAAAA
>JAUZNJ010105685.1:4482-20659 GCA_034780135.1 Jordanella pulchra | reverse complement strand
CCATCCATCATCCATCCATCCATCCATCCATCCATCCATCCATCCATCATCCATCCATCATCCATCCATCATCCATCTTGCCAATCACTGATATCTGCTGCTGATGTTTTTCTTCTCAAACAGTGATGGCAAACTGGAGTCTAAATTTAAAACCAAAACAAACGTTCTTAACAAATCATAGCAGACATTCACTAACAGATAGCAAATGTAGGGAACTAAGGAAAGGAAATGTATGTATCAGCTGAAGCCAATATGAGAAGAAAAATGTTGATATGGACCAGAAATATCGTCTGGCTGATGTTCTGGCCTGTCGGTAGTCCATAGCCTTCTACCTGGGCTGTTCTGGGGATGGGGTGTCTGAGGGGTAGTTCTGGATGCATCCAGCACAGGTTTCCCGTCCATCAAAGGGCAACGGAGACGCACCCAACTGCATGCATAAATTATGCTTCTAAATGAAAGTAATAAAGCTGCCAGTGGGTTTAGGTAAATTAGTGATACCAGTTTCAGTAATTATTTGTTCATCTTACAGCTAGAGGCCTGTTTTATTTTCTACAGTTTTTTTCTCTAGCAGTAGATTCTGGAAACATTTATAAGAGATTGTGTCTTTATTGTAAAATGAAGGTCAGTTTCTTCCCTCACTGTCAGATTAACCTGTCTGTCTTCCTACAGCCAAGCCCTCATTCCCCAAGTCGTCCTCGCCCACCCTGAGTCTCCACGCTTACGGGAAGAGCTCCTCCCTCCCCTACGACTATTCCCATGATGCCGAAGCTGCTCACATGGCTGCCACCGCCATCCTTAACCTGTCCACCCGCTGCTGGGAGAAACCTGAGAATCTCAGCATTAAACCTCAAAGCAAGGTACTCTAAACAACAAGCGACCCATGGATTGAGTTTTAAAGCTGTTATTAAACAGATGCTCCTCATCAGCCCTCTAAGCTTATTTAAACATTCAAAGTGCCGCCCTGGTCGTCTTTCTAGTGGTTTTGCAGAGGGATCATTAGCGGACCCTGGTTCTGATAAAAGATTTCAGGCCACAGCTGGTGAGATTGGAAGGGATAGCAGTGGGTGTGCCTTCATCACTCCATCAGTTTTTCTTTCCCCATCATCTCTGCATGAATATATCATCAGGAGGCATTGGCTTCCAGCAACAGGGCGGTGTTGAGATTCGGTTGCATCACCTCTGTTATCCTCTTTCATCGTTTCATCCCTCCATCCCACACACTTTTCATGTTGTTATTGAATTTGGCTGACTGCCACTTCCCTGGATTACTTTTCCACCAGGTAGCCTTTTTTTCATTATCTGCCGGACCGATCTCCCACACCGCTTCTTCAGCCCCACCCCACCCCCCCTTCCAGTCTTTAATTTTCTCTTAGCATCCCTTTTTACTCTATCATTTTCTTCCTATAAATAATTTTTTTTTCCTTTCCTGTCTGTATTTTTTTCCATCACTCATTTCCCTGCAGTTGCACAGGAGGCCTATTTTTAACAGTATTACTTTGCCCCATATTGTGATTTTTGATGGCCTTTTTTGTTTTGCCGAGGAGAGAAAGTAGCTGCTTTATTTTGTTTTCTTTCCTAACGTGGTTTTAAGATGATAAAAGAGGAAATCTGTGTTTATGGCAGCTAAGCAAAGCGAGGTGTTATTCAGCGAGGCGCTGATCCAGGAGCAGCTGCACAAATCAGCTGGGAACTGATCTGGAATCAGAGTCGGAGTCAGTTGAAATCCAATTCTGTAACACCGGAACGCCGTGCTCATCAACCTGGGACGTGTCTGGGAACCGTTCCAGCTCTTTCCCTCGCTCACACTGCTTTGATATTTTTAGATCTTGACCAGGCTGTAGAGTGCGCCTGGTGAAAACACGGCTCCGTTCACCCCTCGGTTTCTGTTCACCTGCCAACGCAAAAATGAAGTGAGGAGTTTTCCAGCTCTGTGTCAGCGCCACTGGCGCTGAAACACAGCATCTCCGATATCTTACACAGCTGAACCAATCCGACAAAAAGCTTAACACTGCTGTAGGACTGCATACATGCTTCTTTGGTAGCAGAATAAAAAACAGACTTCATAAAACCTTCACTGAGACAAAAGAGATTTAGCAACTCTTTATCTTTTCACTGAAACTCAGTTTTCAGGAAGCGTAAACCTGTTTAGATTAGATAGTGATCCATGCAGAAGAGAAACAGCAGGTCATTAGTTTAACATAGTGAAAAAGTTAAAGGTGTTTCTTTTTGAAAGCGGGGCCACATGTGGCTCTTTGGGCCCCCGCCTGTGGTTCTAATGAAACTGAGTAAAAAAAGGTTTTTTATTCTAAGGCAGTTAGAAAACACTCTTCTGTCTGTTTTCATGTAGAATATTCACAGCAGGGCACCAGCAGTACAAGGCTTCAAAAACTGATATGTTTTATTTTAAGGTGTGTTAACTATCATATTTCATCTTTTCATATCTATAATTAATCCCTCAGCTTGCATGATTGTAAAAAAAAATGTTTTTTTTTTTAAGGTAATTTTTTTTTCTTCTAGACTCTGATAATAGAAAATCTTAGTTTCCTTTCTTAGGCTTTCAATATTCATAAAATTTATATTTTGACTCTTGACAGTTTTTATTTTAATAGCAGTTATAGTAAAAATGCCTCTTTGAAGTGAAGAGGTTGCAGACCCCTGCTTTATAAGTTAGGCATTTATAAGTGAGAAACAACAGTGTATTTGGTGCCAATGTGGGTCGAGTTCAAAATCCATTTGAACGTGAGCTAGATAGTCAAATCAAATTAGAAATGTTCTTCCATAGCTTTTGTAAAGCCATACTTCCCTTTATAAATTATCTGCTGATTTTCTTTAAGAACTAACTGATTGGCAGCCATTATAATTGCTTCCTCCGTTAATAATAACAGATGCCTCAGCCTACAGATTAATGTACATCCCAGCATAAATGAAAATAAAGGTTTTCTGTTACATCCAGAGGTGATTTTTTTTTGGTGGTTTAGCAGAGTCTCTCTGCTTTCCTCCCAGGAAATGGAGATTGAGGTGGATGAGAACGGAACCTTGGACCTGAGCATGAAGAAGCCTATCAAACGGGAGGGCAGTGTGACTGGCACCAGCCCAGGGGTTCGCTCCCCTGATCCCTCTTCATCCTCCTCCTCCTCTTCCTTCCACCATGGTGGAAACAGTGGGATGACATCTCCAAACCTTCATACGTACAAACAGGAAGACTGGGAGGGACCTCTGGATTTCACCAAACCCAACCGCCAGAGGGAGGAGGAAGCAGACGAGGTCAGTGCAATCAGACAGGAGCTTTTTATTTCCTGCTACATTATTCACAGAGGAGCTGCTGCAGCATAAATAACAACAGACAAAAGGTCCCCTTAAGCCTTTTGAATGAAAAGTTATTGTTTACATCACTTTCTTTGTCTAATCGCCTTTTCTTATTTCCTGTCCCCCCTTTCCTCTTTCTATTATTTCTTTATTTCAATGAAATGCAAGAGTTACCAGCAGCTTAAAACATTGCTCTGTGTAGCAGAGGTGGTGTGTCAGGTGCATTGCACCATCCAGGATTTGGCATATGCTAATTTTCACTGCTTTGAACTTTTTCAAAAGAAATATAAAGGGCCTTGGATGTTAATTTTTTATGAGGACACTTTGCATTTGGAAACATCAAGTCTACAGAAGAATAAAAAAAAGAGGGGCGGGGGGCATGGAGTTATGCTAAGTTTTCTTTTCTTGTTTACAGACTGATTTATGGAAGCAATCCATGAATGACCTAAATAGCGTGTCTTTTGGCGTTATGATTTTCAGATGGAGCACACAGGCCAGTCCTACGTCTCCTCTGACCAGGAGGACTGTGACATGATGCAGGACTGTCTGGAGGAGAGGAAGTACCCAGGAGAGGTTACAACCCCCAGCTTCAAAGTCAAGTTTCAGCCCAAGGACAGCAAGAAAGAACTGCTGTCGTAAGTCCCGCTGTGGAGGCTTACTGCTGGTTAAATTTGAAGGGGTTCAAAGGAAACACATGTTTGATTTTGGATACGATTTGGACAGTTCTGCACATGCTAACTGATGTTACTCTCAGAACCCAAATCCTGTTGTGACTTAAAACATCCTTGCTTATAAAACTGTTTAATCATTAATACAATTTACCATTAGTGGATTCTAATAAGTATCTCTGAATGTTTTCAAATTTACAGTTAAACTGCACTTCCACATAAAATATTACAAAGACTTTCCATCCATAATCACATAGACTTAGCACCAAATTCAAAGCTGTATTCTGGTTGAAAGGATTTCCTTCATCCAACAAGACGCCTCAGCTGTTGATGCCAAACAAACATCTTACTGTTTATTTTATTTAGGTTTTCCTTCACAATTAAAAGGGTCAGAAACTTAAAAATCGTCTTTGATTCAAGAATAAAACTAAAATCATAATGAAAAGTGAAATATTAAAAAGCAGCAGGAAAAGTTTTCTCCTGCCTTTTGTTGCCTAAAAAAGAAAATCAGCTTCCTAACAAATTGGGTTGAAGCAGCAGCCATCTGACTTTGCAAATTATCATAAGATATAAGCTGATATTTATGAAGGGTTCTTAACTTTTACTAAATCAGAATCTTATTTTCTAATAAAGCCAGTATGAAAATACCAGCCTCAAAAAATACCAACTGACAGAATCAAGATCCTTAATTAAGTTCTAATTAAATCCGTCGATTGTGTTTAGTTTCAGCATCTTGAACATTCATTTCAGAGCTAATATCCTGTTTTCAAATTCTAATAACTTGAAGGGATATCTTTGAACTAACTCCACTGAATTGGTATCATTTCTTGAGAAAAACAATGATGAAAAGAAATCTGATTCAAATAGGAATAGAAACTATCAGCTGTAAATGTTTTTCTTGTAACCCCCCCATCTGCAGGTGCCCCACACCTGGCTGTGATGGCAGTGGCCATATAACAGGAAACTACGCCTCCCACCGCAGGTATGCTCAGTCTGCTGCTCATTTGCTCCACAATAAGCCGTTCCTCTTTTTACGCTGCA
Organism: Jordanella pulchra; assembly: GCA_034780135.1. Lineage (NCBI taxonomy): Eukaryota > Metazoa > Chordata > Actinopteri > Cyprinodontiformes > Cyprinodontidae > Jordanella > Jordanella pulchra. The sequence goes on along the minus strand of JAUZNJ010105685.1, from coordinate 15,644 downwards.
ATGTTAGAGACTCTGCTGATACTCTGAGTCCAACAAAAGACCAAATCAAACAGATTTGATCCTGTCATGCCAGAGGCATTAACGTAGTGTGAGCCTTAAAGCAAAGACACTCAATGACTTTGATATCCATCAGTAATTGACTTCTTTCTATCTGCCCTCTTATTTCTAAATGACCTTGGTGTGCCTCTGGATTTCCCTTCACTCACGTCCTTCTCTCTCGCTTCCCTCGTTCTCTCTTTGGCTCTTTCTCCTTTTTCTCTCAGTCTGTCTGGGTGTCCTCTCGCTGATAAGAGCCTTCGGTCCCTCATGGCGGCCCACACCCCTGAACTCAAGTATGTCTGCTCTGCACTTTCGTTTGCCTTCTCACTGCCATTTCAGCACACTGCTACTGACACCGTCCAGCATTACAGCATTTTACTCTGCTGACGTTAACTTATCTGCTGCTGCTGCTGCTGTCATTGTGCTTCTTTCTGCAAATAGATCCATCTCTGCTTGCTTTAACATCAGTCAGCCTTTTGTAAAAAAAAAATGTTTGAATTGTAAACATGTATGTATATATATATATAAATATATATATGAACATTTAAACAGGAGTTGATTGATACACATTCGGTGCCTTGAAAATGTTTCCATAACCCTTGACCTTTTTTACATTACGTGTCACGAGCTTCAATGTCTTTTGTTGGGATTTAATTTTATTTTCTTTGCATAACTGTGAGGCTCAAAGGAAATGATTCATGGTTTTCTAAATAACTTAGATAAAACATGAGAAGAACAGCTGCCCTTTGCTCCCAGCTGCATTTACTGCGACCCCAATAAACAAATAACACAGTTTGAAAAGAAAATTAGTTCACTTCAAAAACATTTATTAATCCTGAAAGGAAATGGAAAGTTGTTGTTATACAAGCTTCTTCTGAGCATCTTTAGATGGCTGTGAGCAGAAAGGTGCTCCTGTACCGGTCTGTATTACAGTGACTCAAAGGAAGCCTCTGACTGAGGACACTGTTGTACAGAGGGTGCTCAGGGTTCTCCTGTTGAAAAAAAACACAGGTTCTGTGGAGAACTCTACATGTCTCTTAACAGAAGCCTTATGGGGCCCTATTTTCAGTTTACTACAAATCATGGAGAGAATAAAACATTAAACATTAAGTCCAAACCAAAACCATTCTAGTGCATGAACAGTCTACCTGCTCGAGGAAACATGGTGGTGGGAGTATCATGCTGTGGAGATTGTTTTCCTCTGCATGAACAGGGAAGCTAGAAAGAGTTTGTAAGTAAAGGACAATCCTGGCAGAGATCCTGTTAGAGGAGGCAGAGGACCTAAGGCTGGGGAGGAGCTTCATGTTCCAGTGGGACAAGAACGCTAAGCATGCAGGCTGAGCTACAGTTTAATGGTTTAGACCTAAAATCTGCTGCTCCCTGATTGATTCCACTGAGCTTGGTCAAAGATTTCAGCCTCAGAGGAGCAAAGCTGGCAGAGACAGAAACCCCAAAGGCTTGAAGTTGTGATTTCTGTACAAGCTGGTTCTGAAAGACAGTTAAATATGATTAAGTACTGGCATCAATATTTGATTTTTTTTAATAGAAAACCTTGGATACTTTAACTTCCATTAGAAACACTCACCACTTTATGCTGTTTAGCACATAAAATCTAATTAAAATACATAGAGAAGTGTGATGATGCAGTAGGTACTAAAAGAAATAAATGATATTAAAACGTTTGCAAGGTGCAGCAATAAACCGTCTCTCTTTGTTTAAGCCAGTTTCTGTGACCTTCAGGGAAGATTTCTAAAACATCCGCCTTTCTTCTCTCAGATGCCCCACACCAGGATGCGACGGCTCTGGTCACATCACTGGAAACTACGCCTCTCACCGAAGGTAACACACGCACCAAGCAGCGCACTCCTTCAACCAAACACACAACCAGTCAGTCAGACAGACAGAGAGGCCTAGTGACAGCTCATGGTAGCGGTAGAAAGGGACCACATACACATTTTCCCAACTTTTAGGCGTTTTTGATTTGATTTTCTTTTTTATTTCGATGGACAACCTTTTTTTTTTTAACTATTCTTCCTTCTCATGTTCTCTCCCTTTATGAAGCAGTCACCTTACCGTAACCTTTTCCAACCCTCTGTTATCAACTCCATACTTTCTGTTTTCAGTCTCTCTGGGTGCCCGCGTGCCAAGAAAAGTGGAATTAAAACTCCTACCAAGGACAACCAGGAGGACTCGGAGCTTTTAAAGTTCGTACCGCTCAGAGAGCCATAATGTCTGCTTTTAGCATGACTGACGGTAAAGAGTAAAATGCAATAAAGGACAGCCAGATAGAGAACCAGAGAGAGAACAGTCACTGTGAAGCTTAGAAGAACAGACCTTGCCCTTTAATTGAATCAAACAATAAGCCCCCCCCCCACTGATGGGAAAATACTCCAACTAACAACCCTGACTCTTGGTCTGGTTTATGTCAGAGTAATGTAGAGCACAGTGCATGGAAAGACATTAGCATTTCCATATAAAACCTTAAAACTACGATCATGTTGATCACATGTATTTATTCTAAAGCAAGAACACGTTAATGATCCGAAAACAGAAAGTGAAAGTCTTTTAAACATTCTTATAATAACTTCCTTTACATTTAATATTTGAGAGTCCCCCTGACAACTGGCCTAAACCTTCTTCATCCTCTCTCTGTCCCCCTGGACGTCCCCTCGTGTCCGACTTCTTTCTGTCACTCCCAGCAGATGCCCCGTACCAGGCTGCGACAGCCTCGGCCACATCAGCGGCAAGTACGCCACGCACCGCAGCGCCTACGGGTGTCCCCTAGCAGCCCGCAGACAGAAGGAGGGGCTCCTGAACGGGATGCCCTTCAACTGGAAAGCTTTTAAGACAGAGGGGCCGACCTGCCCCACCCCCGGGTGTGACGGCTCAGGACACGCCAACGGAAGCTTCCTCACACACCGCAGGTGAGTTGCAGAAAGGCGCCGCATTTACAGAACAACTAGAGGTTTGCTTTGTTTCCTTTTCTGTGCACTGCGGTGTCCAAAACACACCCAATGTGGGTTAAATGTGAGCTGGTCCATGCCTGGGGCCTACAGGGTTAGATCCTTAACCCCAAATAAAATGAAAAACATAACTTTTCACTAATGTTGAAGCAATTAAGAAGGGAACTAAAGAAAAGCCAGAACCTTCACAACTAAACAAAAACACTGGGGTTAAAATCACTGAACTGTGTGAATCACTAACTGTGTTACTGATTACATCATTATCATAGACCTATTATTAAGATTTTATTTTTATAACCAAAGACAAAAATTGTCTCAGTATGGCCTCCTTTACATTGGCTGTGTGTTAGGAAACATGGAGCTCACGTCACTGAAACAGTTACCTCTGCAAGTATAAGACATAAATTCACAACAACTTTTATTCGAAATATGAGAAGGTACTAACAAAAGTCTTTCTGCTCCAAGTTAAAAATATTTCAGACCAAAAACTCTTCTCTAAACTCATGAAATTCAAATAAATTATGCTGTTATGTAAACAAAGAATACAAACACTTGAAATCCATAATTAATAAAACAATGCGATCACAGTTCATAACGGATTTTATGTTTGAGAACCAAAGTAATTATAAATGATAAGGTCAAATTAGCGTTTAACTAATTGATTAACAACTGGAATCTGTTCAAACCAATTCACAATAAAAATCCAAGGAGGTAAGTTTAAGATTATGTGATGAAATAATATTTTATTGAATGATTTGCTTAATCAGAAACCAACAACCTTTCAGTTAGTTGATTCCTTACCTTCTGTGATCGTTTCTGGTGGAGTAGTTAAGATAAAGACTCTCTAGCTTCAATAATGAGGTTTAGTGAAACAGTTGAACTAGTATCTAGCGACTCATCTTAAGAGGACTCTGGTCATTTCTTGGCAATGAAACGTAATGAGTAAATCAGACGACACATAGATAATGATGGTATTATAGGGATTAAACCCTTAGTGAAACAACGTTTGTTTAAGCTATATAAGCAACTGCTCAAAACATGTTGGCATGGGGTACCATGTGGTCACCTTTAGCTTCCTGTTAGCTTGTTTTACATATAATACGGGTACATGAATTTAACACGAGGCATGTCATCATAAACATGAATTGTTAGCAGGGAACTACTTCCTTAACTTTTCCAGATCCATAATCTCTGTTGATCTTTGTTTTGGAAATCATCTTCAAAGTTCAGGAAAGCTTAGCTCAACCTGGTTTGACTGGGTCTATATTCAGATTGTCTGGATCCGAGTCTGGGACGCTTGAGTTACTCCTATAGACTCAGTGAGAAAGATACAGACAGTCTGTTCTGCAGCGATATGGTTCTGACTGTTGTTTCAGGACTACTTAACTTGAGCAAGGGTGGAGGACAGAAGTCCATTCAGCCATGTTTTCTCCGTCCTCCCTAATGTGGTGTCTGTCTGGAATCCCACGGGCAAAGAGAAAGAGTGTCTGTGAAATTCTGCCCCCCACAGTGGGGTTTGCCCCTGTGGGAGTGTCTTGTAGAGGGTCTTGAAGAGGGTGCGGTGCAGCAGTTGGGAGAGGAAAAGCAAATGTTTTGCTCCACCAATGTTAAAAGTTAACATCGTAGCTTATGGCATAGCAGCCCTGATCCTCTGTCATAGCATTTAAATCAAAGGCTGGGTGTTTTCTTTTGAGTTTACATTGCTTGAAATATAATATCATGTAGTTTAAGTCCTTGTATGCATCGTTACCAGTGATTCCAATCATTGTGGTCAGCAGTACAAACAACATCTTTGCTACTAACACACATTCAGGTTGAAACTAGACTTAATGTTATATTTTATTAATTCTATTGGCATCTACTCATTGTTGAGCAGTAAGGACCCTCTCTGTGTCCTCCCTCAGCCTCTCAGGATGCCCCAGAGCATTGTATGCTAAGAAGAAGGCCAAGTTCCCCTCAGAGGACTATATGAGCACCAAGTTCAGAGCCACAGACGGTATGATCATTGATCTTAACACTTATGTTACCAAAGAAGAGTTACTAAAACAATTATATGATAGTATATGATGTCAATGTTTGCAGCAGGACACTTCAGTGCGAGCAGTCATCCTTCCTACAGTTTATTCAGTTTTTCCACTGTTTGCTTTTCTGCTTTAGTTCTGGACAATGATGAGGAGATCAAGCAGCTAAACAGAGAAATAAACGACCTCAACGAATCCAACAATGAAATGGAGGCAGACATGGTCAACCTGCAAACTCAGGTGGGTGTTATTTTTTTGGTTTTATTAATACTGATCTTCTGGTGACTTTAATGTGTTACATAATGTGGCTAATTCATCAGTCCTTCAAATAGAGTTTGTCGGGGAGCTAGCTCACAGTGTTTATTGCGTTGGTTGGTGTTATGACCTCTGCTTTATCATAATATATTGTGTTATTATAATGAGTAATTTTAATGGCATGCGGGATTGTGCACTATAGATTGTTAATCATTACCAGGAAAAAATATGATTGATATTAGATCCGTGATTCATTGTGATGATAATAAACTGTCAAGGTCCGTCTACAAACTAAAGTAAACAGATAGTGTTGTTGGGATGTTACTTTTGCTGTTCAAAATACTTTTTTTAAATTTGGTTTTAATGAAAACAGATTTCACTGCTGAGTATGTTTGATTTATGATTTAATAAAAGATTGATCTGTGGCCTAACAACAAGCTCAACCTCCATGCTTCAAACAGGCTAAGCTAAGTTAGCCACCACCCTGTCTTATCCTGATCACATTCTTGCTTAACCCCTGTGGGGTGCGGATGTGCAGTTTGCCGGGGGATGCTGCGGGGGGGCTGTGGGTGATCCTTCCATGTTTCCCAGTGCGGATGGTGTTCAGCCTGCTAAGCTAATGCACATACAGTGTTAGGACTGGGCCCGACTGCCTGGACATTAGACTGCTGTGCACAGAGTCTCAGAGTCACAACAGCCTCGTTCAGTAAATGTTTACATATCTAAATATGATTTTTTTTTTTAAATGTTGTTTCGTGTTACAGATCTCTTCCATGGAAAAAAACCTAAAGAGCATTGAGCACGAGAACAAGATGATCGAAGAGCAGAACGAGGCTCTTTTCATGGAGCTGTCCGGTCTGAGTCGGGCCCTCATCCGCAGCCTGGCTAACATCCACCTGCCCCACATGGTGAGGCTTTCACTTCGAACATCTGTGTCTTTTAGCTGCCTCTTGTTTCTTCCACTGATCTCAATCTCTTTGGCATGGCAGCAGGAGCCAATCACCGAGCAGAACTTTGACAACTACGTCAGCACCCTGACCGACATGTACACCAACAAGGAGTGCTTCCAGAGCCCTGAGAACAAGGCCTTGCTGGAGAGCATCAACAAGGCTGTAAAGGGCATCAAAGTCTGAGGCTCGACGTGCAGCACAGGGAGGAATCTGAATCGGCTCCTGAAGCCGGAGAGGCTGGATGCAGGAGGAGTTGGAGAGATAAAGGAAGAATGCTCAACAACATCTTTAAATATCATTCAAAAACAAAAAAGGGAATTCAGGTTACTCAAAAAATGGCAAATTTCCAATAAAACCAACCCAGGGAGCACTCTGTTGAAGGAACGCGACCAAAATCCACACCATGCTGCTGTTGGGATTCAGAGGAGGAAATCTTCTGTCAGAGTGGATGGAAAGGAGGAAAATGTTTCTAGAAACTACGTCTAAGGGGCTTCAACATGCTGTATGTTTACCTGCTGAATCTGCTAATCGACTGTCATGCTTCAGTTCATCTCGAACAAGGCGCAGAGGCTGGATCCGCTCCCGGGAAAGACGAGTCGGATGACTGGACTTTCACCGCTGTCCTGTAGCATTGGCTGGGGCGTCCACCAGCTGCCTGATCCACACACACACACACACACATCTCAGCAATATGAGACACACTCTCACCTGAATGTGTGTGTTTGCTCCGTCGAAAACGGAGCCGGTCTGCAGCCCGGCTGGTGAGACAGATCTGAGAACGGTTGGAATACTCAGCAGCCCAGCTCTCTTTGTTTTTACCTGAAATGATGCTAGGAGTAGTGTGCACACATTTCAGATTCAGTTAGTCATATCAATAGTATTTATCAACATAGGAATTGCACTTCATTTCAATGAATAGTTTTGTGGTACAATAATTATTGTTATATATGAATTATTTAAACTTGTGAACTTTTAAATTGTAACTTATTGCCTTTTATGTTATTGAAGTTTATTTATTTTAAACAATCTATTTATTATTATTAACTTTGTTTTGTAAAACAAACAAACAAAAAATGCAACTTTACTGATAACCAGTCTGCAGATGTCTTAAGAACCTATAACGATAGACGAGGCGTATTTTTTGGTTTCTAACAACCTTTTTAAGTGCAGATGTTTTATAACAAATTCTTTTGATAATTTTACAAGAAAACAATTTTTTTTGGTCTGTTTTTCTTGTTTTCCTCTGTTTTGTTTGTGCTTTTTCTGTTGTTGGTACAAACCCCACAGGTAAGAGGAAAAATTAAAAATAATGTATTTATTATTTATTTAATGAGAAAGAAAGTTGACTGATGTGTATTTATTTTGTTCTTATTTATGTGTTTGCTGTGACGGTTGAACCTGAGTAGAAGAAAAAAAAATCCACTACTAATATTTAAATAAACAAAAGACATCAATACCATTACTGTTTGATTGCTTAGGCGTGTACTTAGACGAACCAGCAGCTGATTGTAAACCCAACAGAAGCACTCACTTCTCTGTCACACCCTCTTTGTGCATTTTTCGCTTTTCGTCAGGGGAAGAAAAAAAACATTAAAGAAAGAAAAATAAAAGATTTTGTACCTCTCCCAAGCTCTTTGTAGCAGCCATCATTGGCTCACCCAGAACCTCTACGATGCGTCGAGGCTGCTTGGCAAATCTTCTCGAATCGCCCGTAAAACGTTACACAAAGAGCGCTTTTTCAGCAACGTTTTAGCCTGGATGCATGAGTCTAAAATACCCAGCAACATATCCAAACACTTGAGGATACAATAAGGTCCTTTCTATCCTAGACTAACTTCTAACATACACACCCTTGTAGCCTTACTCTAGATTTTAATTTTTTGATGCACAAAGTGCCACTGATTAAAATAATGAGAAGAAATAGAGCAGAAATGAGAGCTTACTTTTTTCCTGATTCTTTGCCTCTCTGCAATGTAAGAATGTCTGGTCCAGGGACGACCACGGCATCAAGAGAGAGAGCGAATTGTTTCAAATGCCTTTATTTCTCTGCCAAGATGGCCATAAGTACACTATATACATTCTGTACAAATAGATTTTAAAGATGCTATATATATGAATATAAACATACATATATTTTTCCAGTGTATTTGTTGACTTCTTCTTCTCTTGTATAATCAGAAGCTGTTCAGGCGAGACGTGTGGCTGCGTCATTGTGAGGCAGCGGTGGCTCCTTCTTTAATATCTCTTAGACCTGCTCAACTGTGGCTTTAAACATTCAGTCAAGCTGAAGTCGTTGATGGTAGTGTAACAGTACTTTGGATCCCGTCGGTTTTCATCTCCCTCCTTTGTTTGGTTTTTTTCCGCCTGTCTGTCTTTGGCCTTCATCGGCTGCATGTCCGGGTCCTGTGCACACCACCATGATCCATGAGGAAAGGGACTTTATTTGCACTTCTGTTCACACATCTGCAGGACAGGGTTTTAATGAAGAACTCCCTGCACTCAACATCAGCAAAAGTGCTAAAATTGGTGGCATTTCACCGCCCCGCCACTAGTAGGCGGTATGATACAGATGATGATACATGTGCCAGGGCTTCCCCATCCTGCCTGCCTGTTTACATGACATCAGAGACCAGGATGCCTCCCAAACCTTTTATTCTGGAACCTTTTTTCGAGTTCTGCTCACATTTTCTCTGAAAACACGAGCAGTTTTGAACACAAACAGTAAAAATCCAGCAAAAATGTCCCGTTTTAACCAAAAATACATCAGGTGCACAGGGCCTAGGCCTGTACAGCTCACCGCTCCTGAGCGTCATGTGATTTATTTGTATAGTTCAAAGCGATGCCTCTGAATGATGTTCTGCGACATTGTGCCGTTTCTTAATATTCTTCTTGTTGTGTGTTGTTCATGGTAAAGGCCTGCTCGCTCTGAGCTCCTTCATGTTGAAACGAACCAGTAGATGTTAGTGTGACCTGCCTTTGGGTGAATCCGTTCCCGTGTGTAACTCTGATGTCCAAGGCATGTTGAAAATGTGCTCTTAGTCAGCGTAGAATGTGCACTTTCCGAGAAACTGTTGAAGACGCCAGCATTTGAGTCGGACAGGAGGACAGGTCTCGGGCGATACAGCAAGCTTCGTCCCTCCTGTGTGTTCATATTTTTTACTAACTCTGTCTGAGAGTTTCATGAAATCAAAGGGTTTTCAAATTCTTTTCCAAACTGGGAAACCAAACGAGATTGATGGGAATGAGTGTTTGGTTCTCAGGTGACCTGAGGCGGAGCAGAGCATCGCCACGGGTTGAGCAGTCAGCTGAGGCTAGCGGCGGTAGCAGCGGCTGGATCAAGGTCTCATGTGAAATGAGACGAGTGCGTGGGAGAGGAAAATTGATTTGCCTCCCCTTTGTTGTCAGAGGAGGCGTTTGTTGCATAAATATGTGGACGTCACTCAAAAGGATGTCAAAGCTTATTTTGACTTTTTAGCTCTCCTCCCAAACCCCGGTCGCCCTAGTCCCCCCCTCCTTCCTTCTTCACGTCTTGTGCAATCTTTCCTCAGGAAAGATAGTTTGGATGCATTTGGTTAACAAAGTAGTGCATTCTTCCTCTTGCAATGCTCAAGAACACTACCCCAAGAGTGTTAAGAATGTGAATATTCTCCTAACCTATTTGATATGGCATGACCCCTTTTAAACTGCTTGATGAAATTGTCTACTGAGGTATGTAAATGAAGAACACTGAGGCCATGAAAGCAGAGCGTTTTAAGGGAAAGAAAGAAAAAGTCAGCTAAGAAAGCAAACTCAGCCCACGGTCGGTTCTGCACCCACGCACTGTATGTTTTCCCATTTACATAAAAGTACAGAGTGATGGAGTCAGTTTTATTCTTCTGATTGGAAGAGGAGCATTTAACTGGATGGGGCCCAGACCCCTGTATCCCCCCCCCCAAGCAAAAGAACCAGAGACTCAATTTTATTTAATGTGACAACACTTTTCAGGGAATTCAATCCACACCAAAATCCAAATGTGAGTGTAAAGGGGTGATATAAAGAGATACGAAACAAAAATACTGAGTGGCACTTTTTCATCAGGCTGTCCAAAATATAACCAAACCAAAAGAAACCCTGTGTGTCCCCACCTCCCTGCCGTAGTTCTCAGATATGTGTGGTCTTATCATGTGTGCCTTTCTCCCTCCACTCATGTCAACATATAGTATGTTTACACCCTGTTCAAATACTGCTGAAAACACTCGTCTGATTTTCAGAGGAAATGGGTGGGGTGGGGGGTGATCTACTCTGTGGAATGAGCGTGTCTTCTTCTGTCCACTGCAGACAGAGAGAAAAACTCAAAGCTTTTGTCTGTCTAAAGAAACTGTGATCTCATTCTGTCGATTCAGGTACCAAAACTGCACGGACAGTTTCTGTGAAAGGATCTGAAGATCGGCAGTCATCTCTCGATAACGCATCCGAGTGCAGGGCATTATTTTGACTAGAGTGGGAAGTCTCTGTACATATTTGTATTCAGAAGAACCAGTGTTATTGTTGTTGTATTGAAGTTGAAATGGTTTCAAAAATAAAATAATAGTTTGTGAACAGAGAGAAAAAAAAAAAATCACAGCCAAGGGTTGTCCTGCTAGCACATTTATACAGAGATGAGCTATTTTTACTGGTGATTTTCTAGACACTGATGTTGAAATCCTTTTAAAAAAATAGTACAAAACTTCCAGAAGTTAAAGCACTTCCATTACTATAGAATGTGTGATTTACTTTTCTAGATGTGGTTGTTCCTTTGCTACAGCACCGTTTTATAAAGTGGGACAGGCCTTGGCTGTGTTCTTAGAAATTCATGGGTTTTTTGTTTTTTGTTTTGTTTTTTTTTTGAGGAGGGAGGGGGTATAACACTGTAGATCGGCCAAGTTTGTGGATGTGTGTTTGTGTACTTGTAAACA
>JAUZNJ010105674.1:0-20659 GCA_034780135.1 Jordanella pulchra | reverse complement strand
AAACAGGTGTATCCTATTGGTGGTGACGAACAAGCCCAGGCAAGTAGGCCACCGACTTCACTGCAGTCAATCAGTAGTGAAGTACTTTTACTTCTTTACTATACAACACTGCTTCTAACCAGCTTTCCCAATATGTAGTTTCTGTTGTGATATACCCACACCACATACAGTTGATTAAAACTACAGTAGAATATTTTTATTAGTGGATGCCCTGGAGTTTGTCAGAAATAATTTATCCGTCCAGGTATTTGTTTCCAAAGCAGGTTAGACTAAAGGCTGGGTACATTTTTACATCAGTTCAGACAGGCTCTGTTTTGAAAAACAAAAAAAACAAACAAAAAAACAAAACAACAACAACAACAAAGAAACCAACCAAACAAGAAAGTTGAAGATGCAAAGAAGGCTTACGTGCGGCTTTCAGAAGTCTATAAAGAAAAATCAAATATGGAGACTTTTAAACAGCCAATGATCTATGAAACACCTGGAATAAATGCATGACCAAAAGGCATCCAGCACCGTGCAAAAGTATTTTTTTCCAATTCAATTCTTTATGTTGTCTCATATTGCAACATGATGACAAAATGATTCATTAAATTCTATTCAAAAAAAAAAAAACAACGAAAATGTGTTACTTTTATAGCAGTATATAAAAACCATCCAACTTCTCCTGCTTCATCCATCAGGGTCACGGTTGGGCTGACTATGGGAGTAAGGCAGGGTACACCCAGGACAGGATACCAGTCTGTCACAGGGCAACACATAGACACACATAAAACCATGCACGCACACCCTAACACTTTAGGACAATTGAGAGAAGCCAATTTACCTAACAGACATGTTTTTGGACTGTGGGAGTACCCGGAGAGAACCCACACATGCATGGGGAGAACATGCAAAGTCCATGCAGGCCGGGACCGAACCCAGAACCTTCTTGCTGTGAGGCAACAGTGCTAACCACTACACCGTACAGCCCTATATCAAAACCAGTACAACCAATATATCTGAATAAGTTACCAATTTGGTAATTAGAGTTAATCTCTGTTCTGTTTAATTTCAATATAGATATGTCACATAAAAAAAGAAAATTGTAAAGGGCTCTGGGGGTTTGTTAGAGGACTTTAGAGAACCAACATGATCATTAGGAGTAATAAACAGCTGACAGATCAAGAAGAAAGTTGTGCTGAAGTTCAAGCTAGGCTAAGCTCTGATCATCTCTGAAAAATGCATCATAGGAAGACAGAATGGGACAACTCTAAACCATCTATTGGAAATTACTGTTTTGACAAAGAGAGGATTGATGACAGACTGAGACTAAAATGGAAACTAGAAAGATTTTTTTGGGAGGAAAACTAAGACTGGATATCCCCCTGAACTCACATCCCCTACTGTGACACATGATGGCAGCAGCATCATGCTGTGGGGATGGAGGGATTTTCTAGCAGGAACAGGGAAGCTGGTTTGTAATGATAGGGATTTAAATAGAGCTCAATACAAGACAAAAGTGAAAAAGACATTTTCATCTTCTAGCAAGACAAAAAAAAACAACACATAAAAGAGATGTTTGGGAATTGTTTAGTTCAAATAATTTTAATGTAATGGAACATGTATTGGAATGGATCAGCTTCTAATTAAAACCCAAATCTAACTGAGAAGCTGTGTTAAGCAAGTTGTTGCTCATTGACACTTTTCATCCAGTTTGACTGAGTTTTAGCCATTACAAAAAGAAGAATACAAATGGACATTTAGTGCCAAGAAAATGGGTCGAGACAAATCCAAAAAGTCCTTCAACTACAGTTATAGCAGAAAGTAGCTTAACACAGTATTAACAATTGGATGCTCTGGATTTAAAGAGTATTGAATACCATCTTCTTTATATAGTGGCTTGGAATCAGCGCCCAATGAAAATACAAACATATAGATTTTTTTTTTGGTTTAAAGAGGAAAAATATGCAGAGACATTCAACAATTATGGATCATTTTTCAAGGGGCTGTATATATGGTTCTGGTTCAAAAAGCCCTGTGGTTCCAATTAAAGTAACCCCAGCACAGGTGGCATAAGCAAGAATCAAGTAATTAAAACACAAAGAAATCTCTCACATGGCAATGATTGCAGTGGAGGAAAAAAAAAACATACACACACAACAGGATAATAAGATCTGTCAGATTCCTCTGATCGTATGCTGAATTAATGCTCCGCTGTTGAGCATCAGTTACTGTCTGTATAATTAAAGCAGTGTGGGTCCTGAGGGGGCTTAAGAGAATTAAGCTGCAATGGTAGGTGCATTAAAGTCAGTTTGATAGGTCCTCAGTTTATGAGACAACGGAAACAGTTTTGTTCACATTTAATTTCCGCTTCAGCTGACAGGTCTCCAGAAAAAAAAAGGGATGTCTTTATTTTGTGTGAATGATTTGTCCATCAGTCCTCCTTCTTTTCTGTCTACTCTCACATGCAGAATATCTTTATTACTAGCACATTTCTCAGAGGATTAACAATCGTCGTCTTTTGAAACACACCCGATGTAACCTAATGAAAAGATATGGCTTCAGGCCTTTAAAATATTCTAATAACGTTTTATCATGAGATATGTTACATTATGACAGAGCAAATATTGTAATACTAGGGATATTCTCTGGACCAGTTTAATTAGCTTCTTGACACACAGTGCCAATAAGTGCGCTAGCCACTTTGATGATACAAAGGTCTTCAGTGTACTTGCTCCAGGGAAATAAGAAAGTTTTTTGATTGTCAAAAAAAAAGAACAGACAAAAAAAGATTAGTGGTGTGGAGTTGAGGACTTGTTTTAGTGCTGACTCAGGTTGATGGGCTGTTTGCTTTCACACTTTATCACACTGTATTTTGTGTGATGCTCTTTGGGTTTGGTGAACTGCTATGGCCTGGAGACACCTTTTCAGAAACTATTATCAGCAACAGAATGACCCATGAAAACATACTATATCCAATTCTATTTTATGAAAATATAAAGACAGATTTTAAGGGGCAAGGGCAAAGAAGACCTTTAAAAAAAGAATAATGGATTGTTGATGATGTTAAAACACCATTTAATTTCACAAGGGAAGACATTCTGTTGATAGAATCAGATTAAGGATGCATGCTTAAGAAAAAACAACAACAAAATCTTTTAATTTTGTGGCATCCTGTAACAAAGAGCACACAGGTATGTATTTTGTTGCTCCACGGCTAGTTTGCTAAATACTAATAGATTACCTCTCCTTCCATAGTTTTTGGTTTCCCTGTTAAAGAAAATGAATAATAAAAGCCTTTGAATGTTTTTTTTCCCACAATAACTTGATCTCACTCCGAAAAATCTACTATAAATCTCAACAATAAGAAGATTTGATCTTGAGAGGTTTTAATCAATTGTTTTTCTCTTTGAATCTCCCGACTAATGAAAAATCATCTGTTTCGCCCGAATGGGATGTTCTGTCGTCTTTCTTATTTTAAAGAATAACTAATTGACACCATGATTCTGTCCCAGGGAACAAGTCATCATTAAAAATTCATAAACATTCTGATGAACCTCTAAAAAGTAACGTATAGAACAGCAAAAGGCTTTAGATTAACATAATTTTTAGGAATTTGCTAAGAGTGGCTTTAACTATAGTGATTTAGCAAAATACACTGGATTTTTTTTTTCAAATAATTATAATCAAATTGAAGTTTGCAATTTTCAGATTTTTTTTGTTTTATTTAAGTTCCTGCAGTATATACGGTATTAATTTTATTTTGTTTTTGTTGTTGTTTACTCATCTGTACCAGTGTGACATTTCAGTCTCCCACAACCTTATGACCACTGAAGTGTGTGTTGTTTGCTAATTGTTTTAACCATACGTCTCAATAAATCAACCCCTGCCATTCATTTGAAGCAAAAATAGTGTCATACAAAAGCATTGTCCATAAATCGTTGTTACTTGGATTTTTATACTAAAAAATATAGAACTTTCAGAAATTGGGAGCAGCTGGCTGTTCTCCCAGGGATCTGCTGCGATGTTCCACATCAGGAGCAATTTGTTATCACATACTCTGCTTTAGCCCAGACAATAAAACCAAGCTTGTTGTTCAGCTTTGTGGCTCCACCAGTCTCCATGCTGTGCAGACAGGAATGATCTTACAAGGTGGTCTTTTTGTTGTTTTGCACGATGGCAGGGAATGGTCAAAGTGTCTTTCAGGTCACTTGAACTGTGAGTGCTACTTTACTTTGGTAAACAGAATGAGATTTACAAGAGGAATATTTTGTTTTTTTTCAAAAATTTGGGTATAAAGTATGAACTAAATTTGATTAAAAAAAAAAATAAAAATGGTTTGCTTGGGTTTTACAGCTTTATGTGTTTTTTTACTTAAAAGAATATCTTCAATCACTTTGTTTCTTATATTGCTCGAGTAATATTTAGCCAGTAGTGGTCTGGAACAATCCCACCAGATAACAGATGACAAGCGGACTAATAACTGTGACCAGTCAGACTAATCAGTAGGCGGTGGTTCAGCTCGGTTTACTTCTGCCCTCTTATTAACCTGCAGCTTGTTATTAACACACAGATCAAGTGGAGAGTGTGTGGTTGCAGGTAGACATTTCTATATGAGTGTGTGTGTGTGTTTGTGTGTTTATGTGCTTGACTTTGAATGTTTCTCTTTGAACTGGTGCCGGCCTTTAGCGAGTATATGACAAACAAAGCATGTTTCTGTCTGTGAAGCAGCATATTAATACAGAAAAGTTATAGTCCAGCTACAATGTTCTGGCATATGAGAGACAATATATCTTCAAATCCATTTCTCGAGGTGAAGAATGGGCAAAAAATACAATTTTATTAATTTGTGTGTTTTTTACACATTTGGTTACATATCAATTTTAACTGGGAATGTAATTCTCTAGCAATGTACCTTGAGAATACATTTGTTTTAAAATATATAAAGAAACTGAACTAAATTACATTTTAAAAATTCTCTCCTGTTCAAGTAAAACTTAAAAAGTGAGAAAACAATCCTAGTTGTATGTGTGTGTGTTTATACAGCTGTTACAGGCAGATAGAATAGTCTTTTCCTCTATTTTGTTTCTTAATTAATATTTATACGTCTGTCATATTGAACACTGTTGTTTCTGATGCCCTATCTTTCTCTTACTCATTACCAGTTTAAACCTGTGTTCTTATAAAGCCTAATAACTGGGCCTGGGTTTCCTGGGAGAAATCCTTGTCTGCTTAGGAAATGATGCTTTCTCTCTTTGTAAGAACTACAATGATGGCTTTTTCCTCATAATTACAGTAAGACAGAGGAAACACGGCAGACTATACTGTTGGTTTGTGTCATAACTGCGTCCTACTTCAAAGCATGAAATGATTTTTGATCTGCACAGGTGTCCTTACAATAAGGGCTATCTGGGTGAAAGGTCCTGATTGCTTGACTTCTTTCATGGCTTTTTATGAGTTATGTTTTTTAAAATGTTAAAGGTGTCAGGCCAGTTTTACTTTATGGTCTGAAGAAAATTTCCATGCTGCTATGTTTTTATTTTAAATTAAGGTTATTTGTTCTTTTTAGATAAAACATGATGACTTACAGTCAGCTATTTCTCATCTATGTGGGAGAAAGATTTACTCTATTGCTTTAGTAGTAGGATGGACTAATATTCTTTTTGAATAGATCGTATCGTAACCTTGCTTTACTGTTGTGTCATAGCAGAGTTTAAGTTTGAGGCAGGTAACACAATCTATTTAATTCTAAGTTTGTTAACATTAAATTATAATAGCTCTGACAAATTTACTGAACACATGCCTTTGTTTATATTATTTTTTAGATTCTGAGATTTGATTCTTTTATTTAATCAGGGCATTTTTAAAGAATTACAGTGCAACTTATATCAAAGACATTCAATATGAATATTTTTATCCACAGAAAAATGTTCTTGTTTCCTTCTGTGAAATATAATAGATAAACTTGTCTTACCAATATCCACCAGACTCTGAAATTGGTTTGGCATGCATGCTGTCATTTTAACCCTCCTTACAGCATTTCAGTGGGATCCAAACCCAAGACTTTACTCATACATAAGCCTTCCTTTCCTTTCTTACTTTTTACTTATTCCTTGCTGGATTTATTAAGAATCCCTTTAAAACCTTCTCTTCGGGTTTTACTTAGATTTCAGGACATGTGTCTTCATATTATGTCATGTAGTGTACATAAAGGATCAAGGAGTGTGAGCTTCTCATCATAGGAATCGTGGTAAAATGTCCATTTGCCAGCAGATATCTATTCATAAGCTTCTGTTTATGGCTGGTACCAAACTGGCTCATAATTTCTGTCAAAAATTCACTCTTCAATTCATCAGCCTGAAGCTTTTATATTTAAATCTCAATGATATTGCATATACTGGAATATGGAATAATGGAATATGGAATATATTTTCTCAGTTTGTATGCTTTTTCCTGGTAGAAGAGACTGAGAGGTCACAACCAAATCAAATTTGAAAAAAAAAAACACCAACCTGTGCCATTTTTTGTATTGGTCTATAATTGTACACTGATGATCCATTGCTTCCATACTTGCTCATTGGATAAAAAGCTGGAGCTTCTACATAAAGCTACAAATGAGGAGACTTGGAATACATTATATTTCCTAAAATAGTATAATTATGTTTAATAGACAATGAAAACACTGCGGTCAACTGGAATAAACACAGACTACATGAAAGAATCAGTAATAAAAGTTCAAATGAGTCCTTGAGGCAGAGTCAATAATATTCAGTTCATTAGTTCAGCTATTGCGATGCTCTCAAGGGATGTCCATCAGATTAGCAGCATAAATGATGTATAGCAAACAGATCTGTGACAGTGATCTTTGGTAACAGTCAAATCAGTTAAGTTTTGCTCAATCCAATAATGAACAATTACCATTTAATGTGACAACGTTAACATGTTTATGAAAAGTGGCGACGATTCTGTTGCTACAGCAACCGATAGTTTAGCGGCTAACACAGCTAATACACACAGCTGGCATCAACTAACTAACAGACCACAAACACATTATTGGAATCAGGCTAATTCTTGTATGTTAGCAGCTCGGCTAGGAGGGTAACCACAGGCCAGGAACCGCAAGATGTCGGACCACACCAAAGGTGTTGCCAGGTTTGAAGTGCATGGGGATATGTTGCTGGTTGAAGATTCTCGTTAGTTTTTCAGAGACTCCAGCAGCATATGGTATGACGAAGTTCCACCTTCTGTTTTGTTCCCTCACAGCAGGCCTTTTCTGGTTTGTTTTTAAGGAAAGCACATCTGGGGTAGCCACAGTTCTTCAAGGCTGTCCTAATATGTCCCGGTTCTTTCCTCCTCACGCTGTTGGTGGTGGGAATGGTTTCTGTTCATGTCTGAAAGGTTCTGATGACACCTAGTTTGTGTTCCAGTGGGTGGTGTGAGTCAAAATGGAGGTACTGGTCAGTGTGTGTGGGTTTCCTGTAGACTTCTATGTTAAGTTGTCTGTCTTCCATTATGTGAACTTTGCAGTCCAGGAAGGCAAGGCTGTCATCTTTCACATTTTCCCGGGTGAACTTGATGTTTCTGTCCACTGCGTTGATGTGGACTGTGAAGGTGTTGATATCCTTGGTCTGTATTTTGAACCATGTGTCATTCACGTATCTGAACCAGAGACTAGGTTTGGGGCCCATGTATGAGTATAGAACTCTGCTTTCCACTTCTTCCATGCAGAAGTTTGCCGCTATGGGAAACACCGGAGAGCCAATCACGCACCAATGCATCTGCCTTTAGAAAGCAAGGTTAAATGGGAAGTATGTGGTGGTGAGGCAGAGGTCCAAAAGATATTTAGCTATTTTATTAAACTGTGTAATGCAAGGGATACATCTGAAAGCTGCAGAAATGGTTTTTACTTACTGAAACCAGATTTACCCCACTCAAATGAAAGCTGCCGCTGCCCTTTAGCTTGCTTTTATAGCCAGAAAAAATGTAGCTTCTCATATTTGTATTTATGAAATTTAGGACAGTCTCCTAAGTTGGTCTAATTTGTATTTAGTTTCATCATGAAGTCCTACAGAAAGTTATCTGATATCTGTAATTCATTGTAAAATGCACAAATCCTTTTGTTAGACCTTAAAACAAGTACATACTTAGAATGTGATGAGAAATACAAGAATCTTTTGAAAACTTTTATGAAGGATAATAACAATATTTAGAAGGGCTTGTTGTTTCAACTGAAATTAAAATAGTTGGTTATGCTGCTTTGAAAGTTAAAAAGTAATAAAATATCTGTTGTTTCAGTTTACTTTCCATTCCATTCAAATACATCAAATAAATCATAAATAATGGGATAAATAATAGTGAGATAATGCAAAACAAAACAAAAGCAAAACAAACAATGAAAAAAAAGCATGATGTCCAGAAGTATAATCTCCTAGGTCAGCTAAAAGGAAGGAACAAAGTGTGTGTTAGTTTTTGGTGTGCTGCCAACTGGGCTGCTGATAAATAAAAAGATAGTGACAGGTGGACAGGAAAAGAGGAGGTAAGGAGAGGCACAATCTTTCTTCACTTGATTATAGTGGTTGCAGGTGCTGGACAGTTGTTTGCATAAAACATGCATGTATGTCCGTTTGGACTCAAGAGACACACCTGGAACAAAGCTATGCAGGGGTTTAACTCAGTCAGCCATGGGTGCATTTCAGTGGTCTCTCTCTTTCCCATGACTCCCACATCTAAGCCCTCAGGGCAAGTTACAAAGTCTCTTCAATAGAATTGAAGCCATAGGAGCAGAGCAACACAGACAGAACAAGACCCACGGAGGAAAACAGGAATTCATTGTGATTTTTATTTTCATTTAAAGAAAAATTTCAGACTTTTAGAGCAAAAACGAAGAATTAAATTGATGGATCAGTAAGTAGAGGCTGACAACCCAAGAAAGACCTTAAACCTGTAATTTTAGTTAGCTTAAAACATTTGTTTATAAAAAGGAAATAAAAAGCCATTGTTTCCCAGCTTTCACAAACCCGATATCAATTGACAGCAGATTAAAAGGGTTTGCTAAACAGAAATCATCTAAATTGGGTGCGTTGAAACAGAGAAACATCTAAAACACACAGGGCAGTGTGCCTTAAGGACCAGGATGGAAAAACCCGGTTCTAATGGACTGATGACCTGCCCTGGGTCGTCCAGCATCTGCCACCCTGTGCCTGCTGGGAAAGGATCCAGTTTTCCTTTGACCCTGATCGAGACAAAGCTGGTGTAGTGTGAGATGGGAACAGAATCCGCTTTATTGGTCAAATATGTAAAGACACAAGAGAATGGAAGCCAGCTGTCAGATTGCATAGGAAAAGTATTATGTGGATATTTTTTTTGTTGTTGTTTGTTTTACTGTTAACTGAATTTAATCAAAATACAACAAAAGCACAAATAATATAACAAGAACCTTTATGTGATGGACTTTTTTTTTATCTATAAAAAAATATTTTGATATTGCCGTGCAAGATTTACAGATCCATAAAGGCCATTTTTAAAAATGTTCTAATATGCAAATCTTTGTAGTTCTTTTTCTGGGGGTCGGGGGGGATGCCTGTTTGTTGAGAGCATGGTTGGATAATCTGGTCAGCTTCTCTTCTAAAATGAATATATTTTAAGTTTGTAGTGACTCCTCTGTTCACTAAAGTCAAATGCCATTACTATGAATGGTTTCATCTAAATTGAATTTAAAGGATTAGCAGGCTTTAGGGGGCTTGTTAGTGGGGCTCCTTTAAGCTTTGAACAGTCTGTCTGCACATTGATCATTGTCCTTGTCTAGTTTTTTTTTGTATGTGTTTTTTTATTAGTAACAAATAGCTGTGGAGGACCAACAAATGAAAATGTGCCAAAGGTTCAAAGGACATTGAATGGTTTCTGGGTTTCACCAACGTATTAAAAGAATCTTTGCTGTCTGATTTGTACATGTTTACATTAATTTAGAACCAGCTAAAGACCCGATAATTTTTTGCGTTAAATTCTAAGAATTAATAGAGGCTGACCTCAGTTTCATTTAGTCAAACAAACTATAAACAGAATAAACTTATGACTAAGCGTCTGCATTCAGCCACACAAGCCCTAACATGATCCATTTTAATAGCTATCTTTCCTCTTTCTTTGTAAGTATAAATGCATTTTAAAACACTATTACATTAGAGAAAAAAATAAACATGAAACTTTTATGAAGCCACAGAATAATGCATAATGGATTCTACAGGTTGCTTGTCTGCGTTGTCCATCTACACTATAGCCCTGTTCTTTTCCCTGTCCTGAGAACAGCACTGAATTCTGAACCTCCTCAGGTCTGGATCATCCTTGGGCATCAGGATGCCTGATGTTGCCACATTCATCTGCTAAAACACTTAGGCAACTATATACATAATGGAAAACCTAAATATATTCTCTGGGGAAAAGACAGATTCTTTGTCCCAGAAATCCAAATATTTGTGGGCAGAATGTTTCAACTCCAGAACAGAATGTACTGGATAAATCTGGTAAATAGTGACAGTATCTTTATTTAAAGGAGTTCTGAACCAAAATAAACCAAAATGTACTCCTAGAAGAAGAAATAAAAACAGAATAAAAGACAGATTACAATTTGAAAATACTCTCATAATTAAAGAAATATTTTTTTTTCATTTGAACCAAATTTAACGATGGACAAACCATTGTGTTCATAAATTATATTTCCATCTTTGAAAAGATGTTCGATGCCACTTAAGACAACCAGTGCTGTTCAAAGTAATAGAGCAAAGCTGCAGCTAAGTGTTGACTGCTGTAGAAATTCTAACAGTTACGGAGAAAATTTTAAATATTAATGATGAAAATATATTCAGTTGTCCAAATTGAACGTAGGCCTATATTATAATATAGTACAAAAACTCTATTATAGAAAAAAAAACCTCTTCACTAAAATTTTTAATTCCCTTTCAAATTGGAAGCAAAATACAGCAGATGGGAAATTCTTTGAAAAATAAACAAAGAAATTAAAATCACCTTTTTTGCACTTTTTCTTATGACGAAAAGATAAATCAAAACAGTCTTCGGATTTATAGATGTGTCATTGAAATTGTTCGAACAAGCACGATGACATGTAGCCTAAACATTACAGAAAAAAAATAACTTTAAACAACTCTGCTCAGGCGCATCTGTGTTCTCAGTTCCGATTGAAAAGCAGTGTCAATGCTCCTTTAAAATCAAAGCTTGCAGCGCAGCAGGGCAGAATCAGGCACCTGCTCCGAGCGCAGCAAGCCATCCGCTTGCGAGTCAACACAGAACAACCGAGCACCAGAAGTGACCAGCTGGGTCATTAGGAGCCGCCTGGGTCCGAGGAGGCGCACTGAAGGAGCCCGTGGAAGCTGAGGGCGATCAGAAACCTGGAGGGAGGTTTTCTGCAGTGCCTCTGCTTCATCATTTTCTCCCAATCTGAGAGATGTACTCTGCCAAAGGAAAGGGTTGGGACAAGGAGGATCAGCCAAAGGGAGGGATGTCTGGATAACAAGGAGAGAAACACCCACTCTCCAGACTGACCGCGTCCCAAAAGGAGTGAGAGAAAGCAAGCGCTTCAAGCGGAAGCAGCGGGAACCCTCAGACGTTTTTGATATTCAGAGGATCTCCGTTGGGGATAAATAGGACGCTTTGAATTCATGAAACCAGAGGTAGGAACGCGATTTGGTTTATACGCGTGAGTCTTTCAGCAGAGCTCCATTCAGCATGTAAATCAGATTTTTTTTTTGGCTCAAATTTTGCTTGGAAACTTTAGATCAAACAGTCGTGGGCTGGAAAGAAAGGCGAAGACGCACCTGAGCTTTGATAACAGTTCAGCTGATACAATTAGGAGCTAAATTGAAACTTTAATGACTGTTTTTTTTCTCAAAATAACAATTTTTGCGCAAACAAATAATATTGTAGTTTTCCAGGGACCCCTCCAGAAAGTTTCAAAAGCTTGGCCAAATGGGGTCCCCGATAATCTTGGGAGTGTAGATATCTTCTAGCTACATTTGTTTGATGCTATGGGCATATAGTAGGTGGAGGCAGAGCCTAGAGGAGGTATTGGTTTAGTTTAAGGATGCAAACTAAAGGCATAACAATGGATAAATAAGCTTATCCTGAATTGACATATCTCAAAGTAGTACATTTGAATATGTTTGGTTGGGTTGTGCTTTTATGGATGGGAAATGCACCACTGCTTTTGAAATGCTCTGTCTTAAATCAATGCACGTGCAATACTTCCTAAGAATTTTAATGAATGATTTTACACTGTGCATTACAGACTATAATAAATTGCATGTTTCCCAAATAAACTGATTAAACAGTAATCAGAGAGATGCTTGAAATCTGCTTTTCATTAACCAGATTATTGGGTGACATATCCGCCTTTTTGTTATCCCCCAAAAATGATTCAGAGCTGTGAAAGCTTTTGCCTCTTGTTAAGAACTGCATGAAGTGAAGAATGGTAGGTTTAAAACCAAACCTGTTCATTTTATGACTAATCTTTGTTTTTGTCGTAGTTCTCCTCTGTGTGTGAGGGAGGCCTATTTTTGGACTAACCTTCTCATGTCTTCCTTCATGTTTAAAGTATGATCTATTGTTCTCAAATCAAAGCTGTCTTGTGAAAAATTATTGTGCACACATACACACACACACACACACACACACACACACACACGTACAAACACAGACATTGTGTCCCTCTCTTTCTCTTTCCCGTTATTCACTAATTGTGCATTTATTTCTATGGCCTTAACCAGACCCTAACTCTAACCATTACAACACACACCTAACCCTAAACCTAAATTAAACTCAATTCACACCTTAGTCCATATCTAACCTCCAATCCAAGAAGAGAAGTTCTCCTCATGGGGACCAGTCTTCGGCCCCCACAAGTACCTGTAAGTCCCTATAAAGTAGCATATCATGAAAAACTGTCCTCACAAGGTAGCAAATACATGGACACCTAAACGTATATATTTAGCATGTGTGTGTCATTACATTAACCATAGATATTTATAACAAATTGTGGATTGATTTTAACCATATTTTTGAGAAACAAAGCATCCCTATTTTGTTTTGAAATTTTCACAAAACACCATCTGTTTTTAAAAACTGTGTAAATTGCTGCAGAAGATGCTCTAGTTCTAGCTCCTATGTGTAGAAAATCTCTGAATAGGGTCCAGTTTAGATCACTGGCTGTTAAACTATACAGTAGACGATCAAATGCAATTAGAATTATTATTAAAAAAAAACTTGTCTCTGTAACTTTACCAGAGCATCTTAAATGATTAAAATGATATGTTCTGTTCAAACCATCAATTCCTTTTTTCTCAGTCAACAAACCAGAAAGACCTGATAGACATTCACAACTATTTCCTCTTACTTCTTTATTCATAAGGTTTTGACCGAACTGTTCTGTCCATTTGGTCATTAATCCATTTTTTCTGTAAATAATCCATCTGTCTTTGCACCTTAGTCAGATGTCTTCAATTAGTTTGAATTTGTTCCTCTTTCCTTTCTGATAAAATAAATATGATAAAATTAACCCTTCTGGTTCTTCCTCTAAAATGATCCCTACACGTCTTTTTAAATGTGTTTTCTTGTGTTTGGACACCTAGATGTCACCATCTTATATAGGAGTATTGCACATAGAGTGGTTTGATTTCCTTTAATCATGTATGGGTAAAGCTTGTGATACAAAACCTGGTCCTGACCATGTTTGGACTGATTTAAAATCTACTGATTCTACTGTAAAAATATTTCCAAGTTAAATAACTTTGTGAAAAGAACAGTATTTTGGAGACTTCCCTTTTTAGTTTTAAACATCTATATAGCACTTAAACAGCATTTTTGAAGGTTTTAGAGATGCCCCTTTAGCAAATATTTATTGACGTTTTGTGATTTTTAATGTTTATTGTCAGCATTAGATATTGCTGACCACACTATTATTATATGCTATTTGGACTTTAAGTGTGGATTAAAAATACAGCATTGAATTAAATACCTGCAGTACAAGTTTCTTAGTTTTTACAGAAAACTTTAACTCTGTTTCTTTATCCTTCTTGTTCTCCTCTGTTCTTATCTCTTCCCTCTCTTTTAACCTTTTGTCCCTCCCTTTCTTTTTTCTCCTTTTCCCTTTTATTAAAGTGTCCAAGTCCATGCCATTTGAAATAATTCAATATTAATGTTTAATAAAGTTCTTACATACATTTATGTTTGAAATGGAGGATTAAACCAAAACTGTAATTGTGAACTTGTGAAAGTAAATCTGTTGCCATTCTCCTTGGCATATATAAATATTATTAATTTTGATATTTAATTTCCCTTTGGGATAAATAAATACATTTTGAATTGATTTAAAGAACAACTGTGAGCTCCACAGTACTGGACAAGACAGTTAAAAAAGTCTTAATTTAGCTCTTCTTTTCTTTTTAGTTCCTCAAGGTTCAATTCTCTACCCCCTTCTCTTTCAATGCATCTGTTAGCTGTTATCTCAGCTGCACCTTAATATTTGCATGCAAGATTCGTCCTCATTGTCTGCCCTCCATACATCAAAATATAGCCGTACTTGGTAATGCGGAGCACCTCATGTGTCTCAGTGTGTATTGAAATGAGCCAGCTGACCGCTAACAATAGAAATCATTTAGAAAGAGGAAAAAAAAAAAAAATCGTAGTGTAACCAAAGCAAAAAAAAGATTGGTGGACGAGTGAGCTATGTTTGGTATCCACAGTAGTGGGCTTACAAATAAAAGAAGGTATTATGAATGCCCCGGTGTGTAGAATTCATTGTATAAAATCGTCATATAACCACACCATTCAGGAAAAACAAACAAAAAAAAAGCCACAACAACAATAAATATGGGTAACCAGCATGCCATGACATCCACAATTTTTTCCCATATTAAATATATAATTCATACATACCTACAACTTTAATAATAATAATAAATACATTTTTTATTTTCCTGTTAAACGATGCATTCTGCTACCCTCCCCTTTTTTCCCACTTTAAAGGATATGTGCAATGACCTGCTTTTATTTAACACCTGTTATGAACAGGGGTGGATGCTGTGCAGCTTAATTCCTTCACTATCTGTGTCTCTAGTTTCTCATGTCTCCAAACTGAATCATAAGCATGGGTCAAAGTTGCTGCAAGAACTGCACATTTTCCAGTCAGTTTTTTTTTTTCTTTTAGATCACCTCTTTTGTGTAGAAAGTGAGGTATGCAAGTTTTTTCTCCCTCTTTGTGTGTAAAAAAAAAAAAAACCCTTGGCAATGAGACCCCAGAGCTTTAATAAAAAACAAAACAGACACAATTTTATTTAATCCCATCAATTATTTCCACAGCTCTCTTCCAAACCTTGGTGATCCAGGACCATAGTGTAGCAACAGTGGATTTAGGTTTGCAGTTTAATAAACGGGTCACTAGTTTTTTGGCAGAGGAGTTTTTTTTTCCAATTACACCAGGACCTGAAACCAAACCAGTATTTCCAATAAATGACCTGGAAATAATAACCCATGCTTTTTACAATTCATTTTATTATAACCAGATTTTTGTAATGTTGTTATTGATGGGATCAGTCAGGCGTCTTCAGCTCATTCAGAATACCGCGGTTTGTCTTTTAGCTACATGTCAACAGAAAAGGAAAACTCTTTCTGTTTTTAACTTTGTAATTTCTGCTTTTCTTTTATTTTTTTGTTGTTCTATTTTATTATGTCTTATTCTTGTCATTATGTTTAATCCTTACTTTTAGTTGAATTAAAAAAACACTTTTGTGTCAGTGGTTTCTATTCATGCAACTGTCACCCAGGTTGATTTGATCCCCTGACGCATGTGATAAGACGTCTTTAATGAGAGGCAGATTGGGAGACAAGAAGAGGCAGGTGACGGAGGGGTGCATAGAACAAAAAGTAAAAGGTAAAATGAGGATATAGAAGGAAAAGGGAAGGGATTCTGTTATGTTTGCTATTTTTTATCAGAGAATACAACCTATGAAATTTTTCTTCTCTGGACTGTCAGTGGCTCTGGTCCTTTTCTCTGTCACTTTGTCTTCCCGTCTTTTGTTAATTTCTCAGCTCTTTCCTTCTTTCAAACAAAGTTCTGTCTTTCTTCCTACTCTGTGGGCGTGAGACTCGACCAATGCTCTGTGGCTGGTCTAGACTACTGAATGCTGTAGAAAACAGGGGATTAGGGGATGAATAACTGATTCCAGATCAGAGGGTTGGAATTGGATGAGTAACATTGATCTTGACCCCCTGAGTTTTAAACAGCTCTGTGGCATTCAGGGTACTTCCTGTCACTACTTTATCTGGTTTTCTATTATATTTACACTGTTTTTCTTCAGTCACTCAAAATGATATTTTTTCCCTCTTTGCAGGTCTAGACTGCTAATTTTGAGGATGTTTTTGATGGGAGAGGTCAGATGGTGTCTGCTGGCCTTGCTGGTTTTGCTTGCCTTTGTTTGCTGTTACCCTAGTAAGGCTCAGAATCAAGGTAAGAACTCCTTTCCCCTTTTTCTTTGTCTTCTTCGTACATCCTAGTAACATTCCCCCAGCACTCGATCATTCAGATTTTTCACATCATGCTCAGCAAACCCACTCTCACCTCATGTTTTCTTCCCACCAAGCCCCACCTCTGTGACCCCCAGCACTTCCACATCATACTCCATCCTCTGTTTCCTGCTGCTGTGTTTTTACCCTATTTTGTTTCTCTCCTCCCTTAATCTTAGACTCAGATCAGATCCCATCAGGCTCATGATTATACCATCTTGGTATCATTTTACCTTTCCTCTCTGGGAGCACCGATCCTCCTGTCAATGTCTCCCACTTTTAATGAACGTGTTGTAATGCCACGCTTTATCCTGTTGTGATTTCTCAGCCCAATTTGCTGCACAATGCATCACACTTCATTGTGTTTTGCAATTAGACGTCTAATTTCAATTTGATCAAACTGAGTCTCATCAAGAGGTGGTTTGTCTGTGTGAGCTTTTTAATCAGAGTGTTGAAACTCCAGCTGCACATTTTTTGACTTGCTCCTGTCATCATGAAGCTGCTGTGTTTAAAAAGATCTTTAATAATGATGCTCCTCTCTGGAATCTATTTGCTTGTTATTGTTTTATGTAATATTTCCATGCATTAAAACAGGCATGTCTAAAGTTGGTTCTCGAGGGCCGCTGTCCTGCAGGTTTTAGAGGTTTCCTCAATCAGCACAGCTGATTTCCATGGATAGCTGATTAACAGGCTTTTTCTGAACTTCAATCATCAGAATCACATGTGATGAAGCATGGGAACCTCTAAAACCTGCAGGGCAGCGTCTCTCCGAGTCCAACTTCAGGCATGCATTCATTAAAAGATAGAAACTTTTAGGATTCTGTCCTTTAAACCCTCTTTAAAAAAAGTAGCCTTCAAAGGATGCAGGCTGAACCGTAGAAAGTAGATCAGAAACAGGAGACATTTAAAAATAATGGATAACAGAGTGATAACAGATGGATAAATATACAGTATGATTAATGGATGGGTGGATGAGTTTAGATGGATATATGAATGTATTTACTGGATAGACAGAAAGGACCTATTTACCGGGGGTTTCTGCTTCCTTTTCTTCATAGCTGATGTTCTGCAACTTTTAAATGTATTCCTGGTTGAACACATCTGAATGAAATGAATGGTTCCACTCAGCTCA
Organism: Jordanella pulchra; assembly: GCA_034780135.1. Classification (NCBI taxonomy): domain Eukaryota; kingdom Metazoa; phylum Chordata; class Actinopteri; order Cyprinodontiformes; family Cyprinodontidae; genus Jordanella; species Jordanella pulchra. The sequence continues at coordinate 2,979 of JAUZNJ010105674.1, read as the reverse complement.
GAGCAGTGATGGCTTTAAATGGAGGATTGTGGCTCCTAGAGTCTGGACTTAAAAACCCCTGCTTTACCCATAAGTGAATGAAGTTTGGAAAATGTTTTTCCTTTCTACATTTTTCATAACTTATTGACACCTCTGAATGGCTTCAAGAAGTCTCATATATTTCTGGCTGAGTGCAGAAATCCTGCTTAAATCTCTATCATTCATGCTCCTTTTTAATGATGCATTAAAACTCAGACTGCACGTTTACACATTTCCAGTGCTAATATTTCTTCTCTCACCGAAAGATACAATAACTGCAAACAACATTATTTTTTTCAAATTCAGTTATATACCCTTATCAGTCTAATGACTGACTTTCTGTTTGCAACATTATGTAGCTCATTAGACCATGGAGTTGTTTATTTGCATTTGGCATCTATTGCTACAACAACCTGCCCCGTGTGGAAAGACATCAAGTGGTCATAATACAGAGGGGGGGTTAAATATCTAGCTCTTCTCACTTTTCATAGCTAAATGTTGATGTGTGAGGAGCTTTAATGCCTTTTTATGATTCCCAGACATAATAAAGCTGAAAAGCTTCAAGTCTCATACTTTATAAAGAAGCAAACTGTTCCAAAAAGCTGTAAGCAGTTCTCAATCAGAGAGCCGATCCAGGAACGGATCGCAGCCGAAATAAGAGCTACTCACACTGCCATTGTAGTGTAAGTACTGTATGGTATTAGCGGTCTGCTAACACCTTTAGCCACAAACATGCACCATTTGGTGCTAATCTTGAAACACTTCATTAATTACATATTTACTTGATTAAAAACATGATACATAAATTAATAAAATGAAGTTCTATCGCTAATAGCATTATAAAGTTATGACTTACTTCTTCACTAGACCTGCTCCTCCAAAAGGTGATTTATCCATGACTGTCTGGACATTCTGGGCGTTCAGTTCAGATGGATAGACCACAAGTAGAGTTTTTAGAGATCTTCAGCTTGGAAAAAAAAAATTTAAAGTCCTTAGTTTGCCTCTTTACCCTTTTTTCTTCCTCCTACATCCCATTCAATCTTCTCTCTTGTTTACTTCATTATACAGTATCTGTTATTTTTTAATTCTCTGTGTCCTCCACATTTTTTGCCATAGTTTTATTTTTCTAATTCTAATGAGCATTTCTTTCATTTTCTTCATGTCAAGAGACACATTTTTTTACAGTATCATTCTAATCAGCCACAGCTAAACAAGATCGACCTCCCACACACTGGAGGAAGCGTTCTCCTGTTCAGTCTCTTCATTAGTCAGGGATGACAATCATTAAAGTCTCCCAGGTCTGCCGCCATAAGCTGCAACATCTGGTCACAAAGGATTTAAGCTTAAGGATTATAGAGCGCTCCGCTCATTCAGGATGTTTGTATATAGAACTAAAATGTCTTGATATTGTCAGGAAGTCTCTCTAAAAGAGTGACCCAGACCAGGATGGAAGTGTTTTTTTTTTATTTTACAAAACATGAAATACTGCAAATGGTCTGGAACTAGCAGGATGTTTCTTTATTTTTTCATCTTTTGTTAGTCTGCTTATAGCTTTATCCAGTGAGGTTTATAAAAGTATGAGTTTAGTTTGCTGCAATTCTTCTTGCTTTAATTCAGGGCTTGATTTTCTTTGCATGCTCCTCAAGCAACATTTAAAGTTTCAGTCTCTTTCTGACCAAGTGCTTAGAGTTGCCTCAGACTTAAGATAAATATTTATCCAAAGTTGCAGATGCTTTCATTCTAACCATTTGTAAATGTTAACTTCAGCACATGTACTTATGACGTGGCAGACGTACGCTTTTGACCTGCATGCGGCAGCTTCTCACTGTCAATAAAGCTTCCAGTTTGTGGTGTCGTTTCATACACACCGCTGATATACCTGATCGTTACACCTGAACTGCTAACACCAGAAATAAATTAACAGAGGCTCCAATTTCACTTCTCCACTGAGTCTCTGCTGAGGCTGTGATTAGACATGGCAGATCTTTGAGCCTAAACATGAACATCAGCAAACTATCATGCTTACAGCCGTACTGCTGACAAGAAGATTTCATACTATATTTAGTGTAGCACCAAAGGCTGCAGGTAGCCAGTCCTGTTCTGTAAATAGACAATTCAGGAAAAGAGGAACAAAACAATTACGCTCTTCATACATCCCTATAATTTCTATGCTGTTTAATTTTTCATGAGGCACTCCAAGTGTTAACATGCCAATGTGGTTCTGCAAAAGGTCAGGAGGTTTCTTACCAATATTAGGATTCAGCCTCACAGATGTGGGGTTTATTATTTATGAATAATCGTTCCACTGTCTTTTACTTATTCGCGACCCGAGACATCCTTCTCCCTACAGCCTCTCTCCTGCTCACTCAAGAGGAGTCCAAGTTGCTCCTAGGGAAGATGAAAATATTGACCTTCTAGTAAGTTCAAGGTCGATTTTTGGGTCTCTTTCCTGTGAAAGTTGCTCAGAAACTCTCCAAACAGGGACAGCCATATGCCATCTATCCTTGAACCATGATTCGGTTTAGCAGAGGAGCTTATCTGAACAATGTAGCCCTGACCCTATACTCAGAGGCTAGGTCAATCTATCAAATGGAGAAAGCTAATTTCAGCCACTTCTATGCAGGATACCATTTCTGTTATGATCTGTATCTGCTGGCCACAGATGCGCAGTGCAACAATTATATTGGGAGCTACATGGCTGTTCTCATGAAAAGTACTTCAAGTAGCTTAATGTTTTGTTTATGAATGGTAATGGTAGGATGTGGGAGATGGATGGAGGATAGAAAGAGCTGATCCAAAAAGCAAAGCCCTGTAACATATTTTAATTTTTTTGTAATATATATAAAAATTCCCTTCTCACCCTCTGCGGGTGGTCTCTTTCATTCTCTGAGCTCGGGTCCTCTACCAGAGGCCTGGGAGCTTGAGGGTTCTGCGCAGTATCTTGGCTGTGCCTAGAACTGC
>JAUZNJ010105663.1:0-20661 GCA_034780135.1 Jordanella pulchra | reverse complement strand
CAATTTCGTTCTGTATGCACTCTGTGCATACAAAATGACAAATAAAAAAGTCTAAGTCTAAGTCTAAGTCTAAGTATGTCAGTCATTTGGTAAATACTTCAAAAAGAGCGATGATCATATAGCACTGTAGAACAAATTGGAACAAATGTGGCAAAAACAAAATTTGAGTTTTGAAAGTCACCGGTTGCAAATTTTACACAGATTGTATTATTGGCTCTGAGAAGAGAAGGTAAAAAAAAGTATTAACTTATTTTCAGAAGGTAGGTGAACAGGTTCAACAAGGATAGCAATCTTTGGGGCTTTGTGTTTCATTTCTCCTGTGCATTCCTTTTTGGATTTGGCATTTGCATCCCTGGTATTCACAGCATTGCAAAGAAAATGACTCATTGCTCTTTTTAACCTATTTTATGTTGGCAGCTGCTTCAAACCTACAATGGGCAGTGTTGTACACTTGTAGTTATATTATATTGAATGTAATCAAATAACTTTTGGACTGTTATGTTGTTTTGCATATTGTCTCTGTGTTAGGACAACAGATAAAAGTGTGTTTGAATCTCAAATCATTGTCAAACACCTAACTCTGCATCTACATTGAATAAATTCACAACCTTATATCAAAATATACAATTTTATTAATAAGAATAATTTAGGTCTTGGTTAATGATATTTAATGTTAGAATTGTAAGCTCATCTACTGAAACTCAACTAAACTAATGAGCTATTATATAAATGTACAAGACTCACCGACTAACAGGTTTTGGTTTTTTTTTTGAGAACAAAAGTTTATCTTTAAAAGAAGAGTTTGGAATGAGGTCAAAATACCCTTTAAACTTCTCCAGAGCAACTGGAATGTGTTCATCCTAGTGCACAGCATAAAACCAAAGAAGGTTCTTTTGACAAATGCTCAAAACATTTTTTGGGGATAAATATTTTAAAATCTGATATTGCCTAATCAGAAATCAACGATTGTTTAGATGACTGATTCTTAACAATATGTGATTATTCCTTATGGATAATTTTGGTTTTGGTGGTTTTGCTGGTTTTGTTTAGACAAAGGACAAAGAGTTCAAGGCTTTATTCTGACATTCCATCAATCCAAGAGCCCAATACTTATACAACCCCCCACTACTACAACCCTTTGCAAAGACATTCCCCCACTACGACAATTTTAAATGTTGCCATTCCAACACAAGTAATTATAACAATTGTTATTACTATTATTATTATTACCTGTATATGTAGAATACAAAGTGTGTGTAATACATGTTTTAAATACACTTTGAATACACTTTAAATGTACTTTCCATTAGTGCATGAAGAGCTTTGCGCCTTGTGAAGAACTGTGAGCCCCTGACACAAAGCTGACTCCACATTCCCATTATCAGGAGAACAGCACAGGCTTTAGTGAGAAAGCCAGCAACAAACAAACATCTTTTCATGCCATTTGAACCCCTACTGATGGATATGAATGTTAAGTTTGCATATTAATATGGCAATACTTTGTGCAGGGGCCATGCACTTTTTTTTGATTATTTACTGCACTGAGAGGTTTTCCATTTTCTTCCTCATTCCATACACTGGGTAATTTAACCAACTACAAACCAGTATCAAGCGATACATGAGGAGAAGCCACCTCCTGTTCCTTACAGTACTGAGGACAGAGGCAGGCGCAGGTTTTTACTGAAAAAGTATAAAACGTCATCTAATTTGATTTGCACATAATGTCACTACGTACTCAGTGGTGGACAGGAGAAAGGCTAGTTTTAAAGGACATTTTCAGTCAAATATAATGAGCAATTAGAAGCCACAAATGTTAAATTCATATGTTTGCAATAAAGAAACTAAACTTTAAATAAACTGCTGAAAGAAAGTTTAAAACATTTTAGCATCTGATCCTGCTAGAATCAATATTAGCATCCAGTTGTGTTAGCTTATATTGTTCGGTTTTAATCACAGTAGAAATGCTTTGTCATGACCCCCTCATGAGACACCCAGTGAGACAAAAATTTAAAGGAAATAATAGATATTCATGAAAGAATAATCTTTGGGTTATTAGGGTGTTCTGGTGAAACCAGGGTTGGTTCTCCCTCAGGTGTCGGAGTAAGAAAAATAAGATCATATAGAAGTCTCTTCAGTTATCTCTTAAAATCTTGGTGGGGTGTTCCCAATCGGGCTAAATGCCACAGCGGATCAGAACCTGCAACGGCAAAACACAGAAACAGGTACTGACAAAAAGTAAGGCTATTATACACATGAAAACATGTGAAATTATCAGAAACCCAAGTTGCTTACCAGTCACAATATAATCCCAGGATGCCTAGGGTATGGTACTTGCCACTTAGGCTAACCAGTTTTAAATCAGTCCAATTGTCCCAGAACTCCTCCGCAGAATTAGAACACCTCAGTCAAATCTGATGCCCTGCTATGGCTTTATGTTTTGGCTCCAGCTTTCCACTTACCGTACTGTAATATATATGATTTGACCAAATTCAATATGATCAGTCTTAATTCACACTGGAGCAGATATACAGCCAAATATTTGGTGGCTGTGAGGTACTCCCCCCAATATTCCCCTCACCGCAATAAAACCATAAGCTACAAGCTCTGCTTTGACTTTGCACATAATAACTGGTATACATATATAACTTCTTAAAAGCTACAGAAAAGTCTGTTGGAGCCCTGGTCAAAACCCTTTAAAAACATTTTGGGTATAGCCACAATTTCACATCATTTACACACATTGTATTAAACAAAAGGTTTCTATAGCTTTTGACTTACTGACTTCAATCTCTTTTTTTTCACACTCATTTATGACTCTAATGCATCGGGGATCAAAAGTTACTCGCTGATTATTCAGCTTTGCAATACATGATACAAGTAGCTCCCCTAACAAATGGAAGTAAACAACCTCAAACCCGAGGGATTGTCACTCCTGTCCAGACATCCTCTTGCTTCAACAAAACATGTTCTCTGGTGTCATTAATAGAAGCCTCAATGTCTAGCCATATGTCTGACCTTGCAGGTGTGAGTCTCTGAGTGAATGCTCTCTGGGCAATAAAAAATGGCTGTATTTAAAGAAAAAAAAAACTGAGGAGTAGGAAAGGACATTTTCCCACCACAGTTCATACCCATTAAACCTTTTCACATTTCACAATTTCATAAACTTTAAAAGGACTGTGTGTTAGATTTTCCTCAATCTAGCAGTGCTCCGATATCAGATTGGTGTGAGACCTTCTACAAAAGCCACAGAGTTACATTCTACTCTCTGTGAGGGGACACATCCACTTCAGTCACCCTTGATAAATCTGCTAAAATAAGCAATGAAACACAAGGAGCATTTCTCTGAAAACATAGCTGAAGAAACCTATGCTAGCAAGCTGCATAGGCTAACAGCTAATAACCAGCTTTTTTATGCAGTGGTTTAGATCAAAGTCTATTCATGCATGCATCGTAACTTGTCTATGTTGCTCAGACACAGATTGAGCAGATTTCTGTGTTTATACTTCTTCTGTGCTTATGAGTATCTTCCATTCATTTCAGAAAAAATAACTTAGTGTCTTGTAATTATTCTATGGTGCAAATATATCTTAAACTAAACAATCCAAAACACTTTCTGAGATATTCGTCTTAAAGAAGTCTTACAAAATTTTACGATTAAGTCTTTTCGCTTGTATTTACTTATATGTTGTATGTTATATTTAAAATTGTAGAATGATGTTAATAACAAACACATATTTTTGTATTATGACAATTTACAGATGACTCTAATAATCTATTTGTGCAGGGGGGTGGCCTGCTGTTCAATTCAATTAATTTTATTTATATAGTGCCAGTTCACAACACACGTCATCTAGAGGCACTTTACAAAGACAATTCAATCAAATCACAGAGTCAGATTAGTTAAACGTTTTCAGATTGACTCATTTATTAGACAACAATCCCCGACACCAAGCATGCATGTAGCAACAGTGGAGAGGAAAAACTCCTTTTTAACAGGAAGAAACATTCAGCAGAACCAGGCTCAGTGTGAGCAGCCATCTGCCGAGACCGACTGGGGTTCAAGCAGACAAAAGCAGACATACAGAAAGAAGCAGAGATATAAAAGGTAACTGTCATCCAGCTCCACAGGCGGCCTCGTCAAGAAAGACAAAGGCAGGCAGATGAGCTCCGAGCGAGCTACCATGTCAGAGGAGGAAAAAGATAGTCACAGTAATAGAAACGGGACAACACTGAAAAACAGGCCAAGCTCCAATAACTATAAACAAAGGTGTTGATGGTAGCGGCTCAGTGACATTTCTACACTGCTGCCTTTCTTACTGAGTGTTATTTTTGGAGGTAGTTTTGCTTTGCGATAACAAGCTTTAACCTGACAGACAAGCTTTCATGCATTCTTCAATTGGCCCTTTCTTTTTTCTAAGCACTTAAAAAGTTTGGTGTCACAATTGAATTCAGCTTATCCACCTAAGTCAGAAGTACTGCTTGATACATTTAATATTTTAATGCTTTGATGTTTTATCTCTTACTTCTTTGGCAGATAAAATAGAAAAAGTTGAAGGACCTCCTCCGGATAGTGCAGTTGCACCAGATATTCCAGGTATGTCATAAGTCTCAGTTCCACTTTTATGATTTCTTGGTTTTTGATTTTTTTTTGTTGTTTTTTTTTTTTTGTTTTTTTTTGTTTCAGCATTCTTTGTTATTCTGCTGTAAATATTCTGTAGTTGTTGCGTTGCTAGTTCATTATTTTGTGGATTAGATTCATGGTTTATTACTGTTAAGTTTATTAGTTCAGTTTTGAAAGTTAATCGGTAGATCAGCCCTCACAGCTCAATTGCTCTTCCCGTTCTGGCTGCAAAACAATAGCAGTTTCCACAAACAGATTGATGTTTAACAACCATGAGCCCAAGTGAGTCACATTACCATCCAGGCACCTTCTTGTTTCTGCAAAACTGGTTCACAGATGTCAGTAAGAGAAGCCTAAATGTTAAGTCATGTGTCTGACCTTGCAGGTATGAATCTGCCTGAGCGAATGCTTTTTGTGCAAGGAAAAAATGAAATGCATATATAAATTACATGTTATTGACGTTTTGTGCAACAACCCAAACCCAGGGTAGTGTAAAATTGAAAGAAAACTGATGTATGATTTTGTGGCAAGCTACACAACAGAGTGCCCAGGCAGGATTTGACTCCCAGACTCCCAGAGGAAAGTCATGTGCGCCAACCAGTCAGCCAAAGGGATTTCCCCTTGGCCAGGTAGCCAATATGTATCATCAGTTGGAGGCATAGTCACAGGACCCCACACAGTCACCATTTGGATTCATATTTTGATACCGCTAAATTAAATTCAGTGCAACTGACTGTATTCAGATGTAAACTAATTTGAGAACAGAGTGCAACTGCTGTAATTTAATTTTTGTATAAATCCAGCTTTAGTTTGAAAATGTGAGAGCTTGATTAGTGAAAATATGTAAGTTAACAAACTCATCAATATTAAAGAACCAGACAGATTAGGGATACAAATGCAAAGAAGAAAGTGGGTTACTTCATAAAACAACATTGCAGGCTTTTGCCATCTCCCAGAGCTATTTAAATCATCATCAGAAAATGGAAAGTATATAGCATAACGGTATAAGCATACCAAGTCATGGCTATAAACCTAGCTTATTTAGCAGAACTTGGAAAATATTATTCAGTGATTAGACCCATGTTAACCAGGGAAAGACTACAGAGATCTACTAAAGTTGAACAATCAAGGGACAATTACAAATGTTGGCTTTATGGAAGACCAACAAGAAGGAAGAAAGTGATGAAAAAGGCAAAAATAAAAAGTCCTATTTCATCTTCCTGCAGCCTGAACATACAGACAGCTTTTCTTCAATGATTTACATTAAAGCATATTAATGTATCTAATAGTCCCTTTCCCACTGGAATCCTTGGAATGTAAAACCACAGGGTTTGTATAACCATGGTAATAGTAATTACAGGTATTTTATCAGTGTGCTGTCCTGTCCTGGAACCCCGAGAATGATCTGCTTGACCTTCACTCCAGCAGGTGGCAGTACCAAGAAGATAAAAGTGATCGTCCCTACACACCCAGTGCTGATCAACCTGCATCTGTCCAGAGTTGTGTTTTAACTGTATGAGTCATTTATTATGACCATTAAAACTAATTTCAACACTTATTTTCTTTTATTATAGTAATCGTGTACATTTCAGATGTCTGCAGCACAAACATAAAGGGTTTTAGTCAAAATGTCATTAAGTCCATGTCTACATAAGCATATATTTATATCACGTAGAAGCTCTAGGCAGTGGCTTCAATAATGAAGGGATCCCCAAAAGCCAAAGTACAGCATCCAACCCCTGATGTCTCTTGCAACCCTGTCAGCACAGAATCATGAAAAATAAAAATGAAAAATGTGTATGTATACATGAGTATAAATGGTTACAGTCTACTAATTCAGGTTTACATGAAAGGCCAGTCTAACGACTCTTGTTTCTAAAAAAAAAGACTGAAAGTGTTCCTTCAGATCATTACTCCATTAGTCCAAATACTTTTTTTAACAGTTTAGAATTAATGCTTATAGTGTCAAAATTATGGGGTCTGCAATGGTCTGTGTTTGTCTGTACTTCTTCTGTGTTTAAAGTGCTTGCCATTTCTTTTGGAAAAAAATGTTTAGTGTCTAGTACTTGTTCTGATCAGCAGTCATATCTTAAATTAAAAAAACAAATGACCTTTTTTATAGATATTCTTCTTAAAGAAATCTTTCAAAATTTTCTCAATCTTTTCCCTTGAAGTTTACTTATATGTTCTTGTTTCTGTTGTTCTATCATTAAAAGTATGGTATGACACTTGATGTTGTTGCCATTTAATGAAATATATATCATTAAAATTGTATAAATATGTTTATATCAAATGGCATTTTTATTTATAATGACACTTTAAAGTGAAATCCAATAATCTGTTACTGCAGATTCCTCTCTAACAGAAAGAACATATATATGGTAAACTGTTTCCTTTCATACACAATGAGTGTGGTTTTGGGAGGTAGTTATGCATTACCATAAAATGCTTCAACTTGTCAGACAGTTTTTCATGCATTCTTTCATCAATCCCTTTCCTTAACAACTTGAATAACTTAGTGTCACAATTTATTTCACCTTTTTCAAATAAAAAGTAACAACAACTGTTTGAGACATTAAATATTTTAATTCTTTGCTGCATTATCTTATACTTCTTGGCAGATAAAATGGGTGATGGTGAAGGGCCTCCTCCAGATATTGCAGTTGCACCAGATATTCCATATACCCCAGCTCCTGTTGATCAGCAATTTGTCCAGCCTGATCCCCCTCAGTATCAACAATGCGTTGATCAGCAATATCCTCAGCAGCAATTTGTCCAGCCTGATCCCCCTCAGTATCAACAATGCGTTGATCAGCAATATCCTCAGCAGCAATTTCTCCAGCCTGATGCCCTTCAATATCAACAATGTATTGATCAGCAATACCCTCCGCAGCAGTTTGCCCAACCCAATGTGCAGGATTTTCAACAACCTGTTGATCACCAATATCCTCCTCAGCAATTTGTCCAGCCTTGTGCTCAGCAGTTTCAACCGCAATACATTCAGCCTGGTGAGAGATCTAACATCATCTTTTGTGTAAATTATCTTGCTTTTTTTACGCTATTACCATTCAAGGCATTTTAAAAGTTTCTTCATCCAGGTAATTTTAAGTTAAATGCTTTTCTATCTTCAGTTCAACAACAACAGCAATTTCCACCACAACAGCAACAACCAGTTGTGCAAATCGTGCAGCAACATCATGTTGTCCAGCCAGGTAAGGGACTTTGTTAGTCACCTTCTATATATCTATATCTATATAGATATATCTATATAGATATATGTAGATATATATGTAAATATAAATGTATACATATGTATGTATGAGTTGTGTGTCATTAACTAAAGTGTGACTGATAGTGAACCAGTCGACAGTGGTGGTGCAACAAATGCCTACGGAACATCCTGGAACGATGCTCTGTCCACATTGCCAGAGCAATGTTGTGACCGTAATTAGTCACAAAGTAGGCTGCTATACCTGGATAGTTGCTGGAGTGCTGTTTGCTTTTCTGTAAGTAAGAATTTCAACATAAAATTACACATAAAGTTGGTGATGGATTAAAATTGTTGTAGTAAATTGTACCAATTACTGATGTTACAACTGAATTAGTAAGTGTGTCAGTTTGATTCATAAAAAGACAATTTTAGGCCTAAAGAGTAAAGTTTAACATACTAAAAAAATTACAATTTTTAAACTAGGAGATTTTACAATGGATTTAATTGTACCACTTCACTTCAGTCTTTTTTCGAAGGATAATTTTGTGATTTAATGATTTTGTCAGGATGCTGCAGGTATAATTCATTGATTGAACTGTTATTTTTTCATAAGCTGTTTAAAATTGGTGGCTGAGTTAAGCCATGTCTATTTTCACCTCTAAATATTATTAGATGTTATCATTATGAAGTCCAACTACAAATAAATACAGTAAGAAAAATATTACTCTAGTCTTAAGCAGGTGACAGCTGTAGCTCACTGCTGTCAAAGTTAGTGTTGTATTTATACCTGCAGGGGACTGATGTGTCTTTAACAACAGTTTAAATAGACATCCGAAGGATTGTATAACCTCTATAATTCTCTGTGAAGCAAAAGTTAAGCTAAAAAACAATTCATAATACTAACCTCTCCTTGTCCCAGTCCTATAAACATGAGATATGGCTCAAGACCAAACAAGTGACACCCCCAATATAATCGGCTTATATAGGCCTAAGCAGTAAGGTGTCTGGACTCAATGGTAAAGATATAGTAAAAAGCTCCCCCATCCTGAGGCGGTGGGGGTCTAAACTACATCGAAAGAAGTTAGAATTTCACTGTTTAGCTCATCCAGATTGTAGATATTAATTAGTTTGATGCACCATCTACTTCATATTGAATAAAGTTAAATGAAAATCTCTTAAAATCCAACATAAATATTAGATGTCATAGAAGGATGTTTTGTTTTCATTATTGCATCAAAGGACTGTAGAAAAAGATGTCAAAGAATTTAATGAAACAAAATATTGAGTTTGCGTGTCAGCTTTAATGATCAATTATTGCTCTCTCTTTTTATCCTATCCTCCTCAAAAGATGCTGGCCTTGCTGTTTGATCCCCTTTTGTGTGAAGTCTTGCAAGGATGTAGAACATACCTGCCCACGATGCAAGAACACACTGCACACCTACCAACGCAAATGAGAGAAAGTGTTAAATCCTGTAGTGACTGAATCAGGTTCTAAATCTAAATTAAGGTGAACTCTAAAACATTTATTAAGTTTTTCGGATATCTTTTACCTAATTGTTTGAATATAGCATTAACTTGTTCTTGTTTTACTCTAAATGAAACGTCATTGTTGATGGATTTGATTTCATTACTTGGTGTAATCATTTACTAAAGATAAAGAATCTATTGTTTGTTCCCCCTGATATTGATGAATGGTTACCATATTGATGACCAATGTTTCTTCTCAAACTTTTTATTCTAACATTAAAAGTTGTTTTTTTGTGGCCTTTATGTATATATTAACCTGAAGAAATCTTTACATTTTTTGGATTATATTGAAAGATATCTAAACCTTAATTTAATGAATCATTCACATAAATATAGAGGGTGATCAAAAACAAAATATGCCAAAACATTTTATACTCTTGCAAAGTTAGATAACATCCCATTATGATGCTACTTTTGACTTCAAAATATGTGCTTGAATAATTAATAATCAATAGAGACCAGTCCTCACTAAAATGTATTACTTTCTTTAATGTAATTACTTTGAGATGCATTAAAATGCTGACCAATTATAATGGAAATTATAAATGATATTTGTATACTATCCTTGAATAAGATGGGAATATGGTTTTACATGCAAAGTAGATTTTTTTTACTCCAAACAACAAATAACATTATGACTGTTGAAAAGCAATACCACTGCCAAGGAGGCTGTTGTTGGCTTTGTTAGTTAGTAGGATCACTATATATATATATATATATATATATATTTATATATACAAGGAACTTTGAGGAAAATGGAAGAAGTTCCCATTACAGTGATATCATATCATGAAAGTAGGACATTTAAGTAGAAGGATGCACAATTTCTTGAACCAAAAGTTAACAACAATAGTGTGTACACCACAACTAAAAATGTCAATGTCTCAATAACTCGCCATGTGCCCGTGAGCATCAATTACAGCTTGACAACGACCTCTGATGCTGTTCACTAGTCGACTTATTGTCTGCTGAGGCACAGCATCCCACTCTTCTTGAAGGGAAGCCCTCGGGTCATTGAGGTTTTGGGGTACAGAGTTTCAAGCCTCCATATGGTGACTCAGTTGATCCCGCAGGTTTTCAATGGGATTCAGGTCTGGAGAAAGTGCAGGCCACTCCATTTGAAGTACACCAGTCTCCAACAGCCGTTCCCTGATGATGCGACCCCGATGAGCTGGAGCATTGTTGTTCATGAAGATGAAATTAGGCCTGTGTTGTTCATGGATTGTCCATACACAATCACTGGATTAATGCTGTTATTCAGGTAGTGTGGGCTTGTCACTGTACCATTCACAAAGTGTAGGGCAGTTCTATACAGACTGGACACACCTGCCCACACTGTGACACTGCCACCACCAAAAACTCGTCTCGTGACAACAGTGGCTGATGCATAGCGCTCTCCTTGATGACTCCAACATGGCTGGCTGCCATCATTTCTGAGGCCCACTGGCCCCTCGTCCAGCGTAAATGCTCTCTGGCCCATGCAAGACGATGATGCCTGTGCCTTCGGGTGTGGTCAGGTACTGTTGCAGGTCGTCTAGCATGCAGACCACTCTGATGTAAATGGTTTTGAATGGTCTGATGTGACACTTGGGGGCCTCTCACCTCCCTTAAACGTGCCTGGAGTTAAGTGGTATTCATCATCCGGTTTCTCACGGCATTGTTAACAATGTAGCGGTCATCAGCATGGGATCTGGCCAAAGGACGTCCACTTCTACCCCTTTCTGTATCTTTTCCAGTCTCCTGGTATCTCTGCTTCAACCTGCTGATGACACTCTGAGCTCAGTGGCCAACTCCGTCTGAGAACGTCCTGTTTGAAGCATTGCAATGGCCAGGTACTGTTGATCCATGTTGTTAGGTGTCTTCTTGGTTTCATGAGGACTATTTAAACACCAGCTGTAATTAAACCAGGACATTTATTGGTCGATTCAAGGATCAAACACCTGTTGTGACTTTTGTTGTTAAGTTCCTCGTTAGAGAACATGAACATGTGCAAAAAGTACTGAAACATTTAACAGTTGGACAAGTGCACAAAAAAAGCTTAGAGAAGGTCACATTAAGTTCACCTGTTGTTTGAATGCATTTTGGTTCATCCTGAAATTCAACCCAAATATTAGCCAAACATCCCTAACTTTTTGTAGTCCAACCCTAATATGCAGCTGTCCTGAATTACCACAACCCACACCTTAAAGTTAAACAGCTGACCTTTTAAGCATGGGCTCCAGTTCACTAATCTATGAGCACAGCTTTACTGCAGTAGGTTCCAGCTAGCATATTTAGCATATTTGCAACATGAAAACTTACGCTTTGTTTCTACTCCCCTATACTTTTGAATGAGTGGATGTGTTTCTTGACCTATCAGAACACCAGGCTAGTGCGCCACGCTATTGGCTGATCGCAGTAGGCACTATTTGCTTCTCTGATAGGACACTTTCACACATGGCCAGCCTCTCCTACACTGTGATTGGTTCAAGAAACATTTTAAATGGGGACGTGGTGCAAGCATTCCAGACGAGCTGTCATTCATTCACAGAGATAGAAAACATTGATAACAGAGGAAAAATGTGAAGGACAGAGATTAAAAAAAATCTGTCAGTTTGCTAATGTTTAATGTGAAAATACTAAATCAACCAGTTTTCCTAAAAAAATCGTTCAATATATAGGATAGTTTCAAATCAGGGTTAAAAACAACCAGAGGGAGAGAAGCAGTGATAAATGGCTCATAGGTAAGATAAGAACAAGCTAATATGAATTTTCTTTCATAGTGTTAAGAGTTACTGGCAAGTTATTATTAATTCGTGCTAGTCTCAGATAGTTCTAATAAAGCTAGGTAATATATTATGAATGTTTGCGTATATGCACTGTATGGTGATAGGACAGAAACCGAATAGCAACACAAGTTTGTCTTTTTAAGAGAAAAAGCACTTTAGATCCTTTTAAAGTAGAAAGAGCACTTTAGATCCTTTTAAATTATTTTCAAGATTATTCATTGTTCAATTAGCTGAGATGTACAAGTACTCCTCTTTCTATATTAGGCTGTCTACCACTGGAAACAGTTACGGAATATTTAAAACTATGATCATAATCCAGATTAACTGACTGGACGGATGATGTTTTAAAGGAGTACTCCGTTGCTTCAAAATTTAAAACTACTTTTTTAACACTCATCACAGCAAATAAAGCAAAGCCACTTATTGCATCTGCCATTGTACCAAAGAGACTGGCAAAGGATATCAGAAGCCCCTGCTCCCACCTTTCTTGATGCACATCAAGGGCATCAAAAACGCTTTCTCATCTTACTTCAATGTGCACAAGCATCCAAGATGGTGTATTGGACACCTTGAGATCCTCAGACTCCCTACTTAAAACACAGCTCTTGAAGCTCCTCCAGGGTGAGTCTTAGATGTTCTGAGGACATCTTAGAAATGGTCCACCAGAGTGTCTCCATACCATCCCCTGGATTTCCTCCTGGTGGGGCGTGCCTGGAACATTTCCTAAGGGAAGTATTCAGAAGGTAGGCAAGTCCTCTTGATGTTAAAGAGAACCAGTTCGGGCGTGCAGGTGGCGCAGGTTAGCGTGCACGACCCATGTATGGAGGCCTTAGTCCTCGACGTGGGCGACCCAGGTTCGAATCCAGCTTGTGGTCCTTTCCCGCATGTCTCTCCCCCTCTCTCATACCCCCTTTCCTGTCAGTCTACTGTCAGAAAAACAAGCCACTAGTGCTGTAAAAAGCTCAAAAAAAACAAAAAAAAGAGAACCAGAACCAGTTCTACTTCAATTCCCTCACAGAGCTCCTGTATGAATAACTTTTATATTAACATCAGTTAGAAGTGTGTGCATGCATGGACCTGCTGTTGTGTGTCTCAGTGTTGTCCTGTCGTGGATAATCAATTACCTTTAAAAGGGCTCATAGCAGCCGAGCAGATGAAGAGCAGAGTGAGCACAGGACTCTGGAATTTTAACTTTATAATTTCAGTTACTTCTTACATTTCATAAAGAACATATACCTCTACCTCTATGACATGATTTGTTTTGGCTCTGAGGGTCAGATAAATGATTTTGGGAGGAATGATTTCCTTCAGCTTGACGGACGTATGTGGTCTAGACCAGTGTTTTTCAACCCTGGTCCTCAAGGCACACTACCCTGCATGTTTTAAATGAAAAACACTGGTGTGCAGCGCTTCTTACTAATTCCACTTTACTGGAGGTAAGCGCTTCCTTTCTCACCTTCAAGTTGGTCACAACAGACAAATATCACAAGCTAATTGTTCATGAATCAACCTTATCTGACCTTCCTTGTGCTCTAACCTTCTTTAACTAGTACGCAGGGGTTGGAGATTACTCCTCTCTAAATAGACTTAACTGAATCATGTTTTTTAGAGGGTTATGCAACACTACTAAGATGGTCACATGGCCACAAGGCTCACCTGTGTTTAGAGTGACTATCTGCCCGTCCTTAATAAAAACACCTGTTTACTGCAGCATCTCATCTTTGTTTCGTTAGCAAAACTGTTGTTCAGAACACAGCTTTTTGTAACCATTTCATCATTTGTCAGCAGATACCCCCCACAATTTAGATGGATCAGGCAAGGAGAAGATGTGGGAGTGTCATGGCGGGAAATAACACCAAGATGTGCAAACAAAGTGATTAATTCTGGACAGGCTGTGAACTGCCATGCTCATGAACTGATCTTATTTCCTCTCTTCTTCCTGGTTAGACAGGTGCAGTGGCTAATCATGCAGCCCATGTGTGGGCGAGCAGAAGTAAGCTGGGACTGCATCTCTCTCTGTTGACACCTCCGCAGATTCAGCGTGAAGCTGGGAGAGAGAGAGAGAGAGAGAGAGAGCAACTCAGACATGCAGACTGCACAAATGGAAAGATGAGGACAGAGGGAGTGAGAGAGAAAGGAGCGAAAGAGGCTGATGATATATTTGACCATGTGGGTGTGTGAAGTCTTGAGGCATGCATCATAATCGTGGCTTCTTCTTGGAGCAGCTGGACAAGGCACTACATTAGCAAGCCATTGGTGGTCTTTCATAGGGTGCCGTCTCATACTTTTGTGCAGTCAGAGCTGAAAGGAAAGACGACAACATGGAAACTGCTTTGTTTCTGCTGCCTTGAGGACTTCATTGGGGAAAAAATGCTCTGAAATACTTGAATGATTTAAGTTATGTCCAGAAATGTTGTTTGGGAAATGTTGATACATCTATTTTTTAAATAACCAAGAAACCAAGTCAGGAATTAATCTGAGGTGAGTTTTCCTATTTACTGTAAAATTTTTTTTGCCTTCATTTTATAGAAACATCCATATTTAAAGCTTTTAGACAGCACATAGTTGCACTCTTTTTGCGATGCAAGCATTCTGTATCAGTGTAAAGGTTAATTCAACTGTGAAAGTAAATGCTTTGGAAAAGGCTGGGGAATGCATCATAATAATTAAATCTTCCTAAACGTGTAATTGTTGTAAATGTATTTATGTGTCTAGGGATGTGTATGAATGTGTGTGGGGAGAGAGTTTTGTTGTTCTGTGCTTTTAGGCACTGAACTCAACCCCTGAAAAGCAATGGCAATGTAACCTGCCCACGCTGTTTCCCATTTCCATGGAAACTATTGGCCAGCGCTAAAAGCAGCTCTATTCTGTGCAGTGTGTGTATGCCTAAGAGAAAGTATGTCTTTCACAGATGAACAACATCACACAACAGGCTTATTGACTGAGTACAAAATTAGCTGTTTTTACCATTCTGTCATATCTTGAGGGTACATGAGCAGCTGATGGGCTTATGTTCACTAACATCTTATAAAGACCTGTATGGGTGAGATACCTTTTTGCAAACCTAACTGTAATTGTTCCTCTCTTTGCATGTCTTTCCTGTTTGTCACCAAGATGGCCGTCAGTCCTGTTGTCATCTTCCTCCTGACTTTGATCAGTTGCAGTTCATCCCAACCAACTCCTCCTCCACCCCGGGGATGCAGCGTGGGCATAGAACCCACCTACAGAGTGCTCTGCGACCTGGAGGCAGTGTGGGGCGTCGTACTGGAGGCAGTGGCCTGCTGTGGTGGCTTTGCCTCATTGGTTCTTGCGGTGCTAATGATCGTCAAGATGCGTGCGATTTCTGACCCAGCCCGAAGGTCCGGTCTTGGTCCTCTGCTCCTGCTCTTGGGGACTCTTCTAGGAATCTTCACCATCTCTTTGGCTTTCCTGGTGGGGAAGACTCAGGTACTCTGTGTGGTGCGCAGGGCTTTCTGGGGACCCCTCTTTGCTCTCTGCTTCTCCTGCTTGCTAGTGCAAGGTGTGAGGCTCAGGAGGTTGGTAGCTGGAAAATCAAGCCCATCTGGGAGTACACTGGCAGCACTTGGACTCGCATTGGCTTTAGTTCAGGGGATTATCTCTGCTGAATGGGTTCTGTTAACTGTAGTCCGAGAGGGTCACCCAGCATGTGAGTACCCTCCTTTAGACTTTGCTCTGATGTGCAGCTACACTCTGGGCCTGCTCCTCATAGCCATGGGTCTCTCTCTCGGAGTGGTGCTGTGTGGAGGAGAATTTGGAGAAGATGGAGGAGACGGCAGAGAAGACGACAGAGAAGGAGAACATGAAAAGCGAAGATGGAAATGTAATGCCGTCTGGGTCTTTCTCTCTAGTCTGGCTTCCGCATTGCTTTGGGTGGCCTGGCTGGGGTTTTATCTCTATGGCAGCCAGGTGCTGAGAGGAAAAGGGAACAAGGAAAGAGGAGGAAACAAAGACACAAAAGTATTGGATGAGCCTGCGTTGGCTGTGGCCTTGGTGATTCAGGGCTGGATCCTGCTGCTGTTCCACGCTATTCCAGAGGCCCACCTGTGTCTCCAGAATCCAACACAATCTGACACACAAGATTTTTTTGACACTGGTCGCGCATCGCCTGCTCCTCATTTTGGAGATGAGCATCCTACGCATTCTCACCAGTCTTTTCAAGAAAATCAGGCTTTTTCAATGGAAGAGCACAGTGCAAGTAAGTCCTGTGCTCTTGGATCTTTGCATGCTTCTTTGTAGGTGAAACAATATTTTCCTATAGTAGCTGCTTCACTGGCTAACACTCCTAGTTCAAAGGGATGTCATTTAATTTTTGTTGCCACTTATTTACTTAAATGATTAAATCAATGATAGACTTATGCACAGCCTTGTGACAACCAGTCAAATGAGAAATTACTCTTTTAATTTATGACAAAACATATAAAGTTTTCCACAAGTTGTGCAACCAGTCTAATAAATTTAATTAGAATTGAACACAAAAGATTTGCAACCCATCACAGTTTCTCTGTAAGACAGAGCAGATAGCAAGTGTAATTAATTTGTTAGAGGTTTGACATTTCATATCAATTTATCTATATGCTGTAGCGTCAATTCACAAAACATGTCATCTCAAGGCACTTTACAGAGACATCTCAATCAGACCTTACAGTCAGATTGGTTAAAAGTTTTTCTAAGGAAAACCGGCTGATTGCATTGACTCATTGACTCGACAGCAAGCCTTCACACCAAGCACGCATGTAGCGACAGTGGAGAGTAAAACTCACTTTTAATAAGACAAAACCTCCAGCTCAGTGTGAGCGGCCATCTACCAAGACTGACTGGGTGTCAAGGAGACAGAAGCAGACATACAGAAAGAAGCAGAGATACAAAGGTAACTGTCAGCTCCACAGGTGGTCCGTCCAGGAAATTTCAATATTACGTGATCAAACCTGCAGCATGGGTAGAGTATTAATTGGCAGTTAATATTTTGTTTCTTATAGAAGGCACAAATGTGCATTGCAGTGAACTAATGTCCTATGAGAAAAAAAATAAATTTATAGAATAACATCCAGTTCAGTGCTTCTAATTATGGGTCAGAACTTCTTAGAAATTTACCTTTAATATGCAGGAGGTGGAAGCCAACATAATGTACTTAACACCCTGCTAGATGTTACCATCAACTAGCATCTGTAATCATCAGGTAAACATCAGGCTCCTATATATCAATAGATCCAACTAAAGTATGGATCAGTGATTTAATCTGTTATTTACTGAAAGAAATTAAACGAAATAAGAAATCAAAAAGATGACATTTTGTTCACCTTTATGTTCAGAAACTCAGAACAATAGAACCATAAGCTTAATAAAACTGAAAGATAAATAATAAGCTCCTCCAGGGAGCTTATCATTTATAAATATTAATATTAATATTATTATTAATAATAAATATTTAACCAGTTTAGGAGATTTGTATTTTTTTCTCCAGGAAAACATTTTCCGGCAAATATTTAAATGAAAAAAAAACATTTTGTATTTGTCACATTAACATTAATTTAGCATCCTTTAGACCTGATTGTATCTGAATTAAAGATAATATAATCAAACGAGCATTAGATCAGTAGTAACACGGTTTAATGGTTTATGATAATCATTAAAAAAACAAAACACAAAGTTAAAGAAACTATTAACTAGTTATGCAGTAAAGAGGGGTTGTGGTATGAGTAAGAAACTGACCTTTTAAAGGTCTGTTTTAAGTTAAGGAAACCTTTATCAAACATTGACTACATAAAATGTTTGAATATCTACCAGTAATATGGGGGGGGAAATGTGAGTAATTCCTCTTCAACTGCTCTCTGCAGTTTTCTGAATGCAGCTTTCCAGATGAAGAGTTGATCTGCAATAATAAAAAAAGAGTAAGCAGTGAAAAAATGTTAATGGCTGCAGGAAGGTGGTGATATAGAGTGTGTACAGTTAATGTTGATCAATCACAGTAAAAAGGTACAACTAAGGATACAATAGCCTCATGTTTTAAAATAAGGAAATGTTTTGTTGTTTCAAAAAAAAAATCCAGCTAATCCTTGATGTCAGAACATGTATGGGTATTCTAATATTGAGAATCTTCATTACATGCTTTCAACAAAAGATATTTTTTAATACCAGATTATGGAGAATTAATATTTAACACTGTGTTTGCAGTTATCGGTTGTATTTTGTCTTTTTGGAATAATTACTAATTACTAGTAATAATAATTACTAATAAAACAGAGCAAAATTATGTAAAAAAATATATTTTACCATGCATGTTTTAACTTTGTGGGAACAGATCACCAACTAAACAGTTGCTGCTCCAACTCCACTCAAAACACTTCCTTTTGTTGCAGTAATGACATGGTGTTGCCCTGGTAACGGCTGTAGCTGTAGACTTTATCAAATGGCAGTGAGCAGTTGTTTCAGGCACACAGGGAATTAATATCACAGAGAAATGACAAGACTTTAGCAGGGCTCCAAATCACCTACCTCAAAACAGATTCAGCAGCAAACATTTTTTCGTTTCCTCTCTACCATCTATTTTCTCTTTGCAGCATTTAAATGCTGCAACATCTCTGATTAAGTGGTTCTTATGCACAGTGAGTCAGAAGCAGGGCCAAAAATAATGGCCATGGATACTGCATGCCATCCAACAGGCGGTTTAAGTCACATTCTGCTCTGTATCTGTTGTATTTACATGTAAAATGTCTTTAAAGAAAATTTTGTATAAATAAACAATTTCTATTCAAACTGCTGTCTTAAATGACAAACAGAAAAACACGGGTCATAGATGAGAGGTGAATCCTTACATTCATATAGCTATAACTTTGTCATTTGTCAAATCAATTTAGCAAAGATTGCAGCCAAGGTGTTCAAATTCCATGTTGTTTTGGTGTTTGTTGTTATTTTTGCTTGGATAAAGCAGCTTTGCTGTAAGTGCCATAAAGGGTGATCAGAAAACGAATGCTATGACAAGTCACTCCTTTTAGTCTCGTTATAAAGAACGTGCTTCTCTATTGCTAAGAAAATAAGACGGCTTCCAAAATGGGCTGGGGACCTTAAATGGCTCAGCTGCCTTAGGGAAATCTTTATGGTTAAGTTATACACTGTTGATCTTTATGGTCCTCCTTGGCAAGAGTGAACATTTCATCGTAGTAACAATTTATTAAGAAACATTTAAAAAAAACATATTCCAAGCTTTGTTTTGTTTTATTTTCTTCCCATACATAGAAAAATTAAGAAAGACATGAGGTGTTCTGCAAAAATTACCCTTTATTAATAAGGATCGATTAAAAAAACGTATCCAGTTGTGAAGGTGATATTTTTTTAATTTTACAGTATGTGGGGGGTTGCTTTTACTGCTTTACTGAAATCTAAGGACAATCCTTACATGTGCAAAAATAGCAAATCACTGTGTGATTTGATTGAATTGTGTCTCTAAAGTACCTTGTGATGACATGTTTTGAATTGGCACTATGTAAATCAACTGAACTGAATTGAATAGCGCTACAGTCAGTTATTCTGATCCAACCATTTTACTCAGTATGAATATGAAGGTTTATTATTAATACTGAAGTTGGTATTTTATTTTAGAATTCAACATTTTCTTTTGAGGCTACGAGGTGCATTGTTACTATTAATTTTCTGCCCAATTTGGACTATTGTGGTTTAATTTATATTCATGCATATTCACACTGGTTGCGTATGTTGGATTTTGTGTGGTCTAGGAGGTCTAGGGGCCTTCACTCACCACTGTCTTCTGTTGGATGGATTGCTATATCTGCCCACAAACTCTGTCACTGGTATGATTTCATTTAAAAGGTCATCTCAGATTTACTACTCTCTGAACTCCTGTCCATTTTGGATAGAAAATATTCAGGAGGTGACTCTCTGTATTAAGATTTCACTAAATGCAAGTAAGGTTGCACCGATCATGGTAAAGGATCTGGTCTCTGTTGAAGTATTTAAGGCCATTCCAAACCAATTTATAAATAAAATCTCATTTTTAACTAATTTCAAATCATATTATCATAAGGAAACAAGATTATATCTTTAACGTTTTTTTTTTATGTCTGCAGTATTTGTTTGGCATGGTCTATGTGCTGATGACGTTCTCTTGTGGACAGGTCTCTTGTGAAAAGAGGATTTTTAATCTCAACAAGATCTAGCTGAGTAAATAATGCACATATACATGAAAAGTTTTTTTTTTAATTAAAGTCTTGTTTTATCCTACCAGAATCATTTAAAAAAACATTGATGTTATGAGTTCAGGTTTAGGACAAATTACAGTATTTGTCCTAAACCTTTTAGTATTTGTGATTCTGAAGGAGTGAAGTGAAAGATCAGTATTATAGTTTATATAGACTGTATAAAGACTAAGAGATTAGACCAGATTAGATAGATCATGATGAAGTTAGACAATCCATCCATCCACATCCATCCATCCATCCATCCATCCATCCATCCATCCATCCATCCATCCACATCCATCCATCCATCCATCCATCCAT
>JAUZNJ010105652.1:0-20662 GCA_034780135.1 Jordanella pulchra | reverse complement strand
TATATATATATAAAATTTTCCCTTTTTGTAAACTTTGGTTTGTTAAGAAGCCCATCATTTAACATTTTACTAGTAATACCTAATTTATACATCTTAATTAAAAATCCTTTGACCCATGACATTTCCTAAGCTTTCTCTAAGTCTAAAAATACTGCAAAAACTTCTGTTCCTACATGTGCTCTTTTAAATTCATATTCCAAATGTCCTTTTGCATACACACTCTAATATTTAAAAATCTATATCTTTAATATTTAAATGATCAATCATTAATCGTTTTTTCCATTATTTTGGAAATATTTGAAATGATTGCAATATGCCTGTACTTTTCTGGTTTTATGTTGTCCTACCTGGCTTGGCTATTGGAAATACCACAGATTCCCTTCAGCTTAATGTTACTTTCCCCTCATCCAAGACTTTCAGGCATCTCTAAAATAATGCCCTTGACTGTTTCATTGAGCTATTCTATCATTTTATACCAAATTTGATCTTGAGCAGGTGCTGTGTTCTTGGTTTTCCTGAGTACAGGTATTTTGTCTTTTTCAGCCTATTCAACAGCTCTTTTTTCTTCAGAACTATTCTTTTTTTTTACCTCCTTCTTTGTCTTCTTTTTTATAGGTGCTGGCAAATACTTTTCCATTGTGCATTATTATTGTAATTATATTTAAATATAATTGTCATATTTTCAGTTAGTTAATTGCTAAGGTTAAATAAATCCAAAAGTTTTTTTGTTTTGTTTTTTTTTTTAACCTGAGAGATTAATAAACAGCTGTTAACATTTTATAGAAAGAACAATGTTCTGGTTCATGAGACTCAAGTACTTAATACATTTGTAGCACCCGCCCTGAAATAAAAGGTTAAAATGCAGGATCAATAAATGATGGATGAAAAGTGGATTATTGGTTGATATTAGAATGTAAATAATAATCCTCTATCAAAGTAAAATGTACTTGCCGTTCAGTATTACTCATATATCTTTTTCAATTATTTCATCACCTGGGTGTCGGTAAATAAAAAATGAACAATGCTTTACATTTTAAATGTCAGCTGTATTTATGGCAAACTACAAAACTCCTCATGAAAGAAGCTGTTTAATAAAGATCTTTCAGTAAATGGTTTGTTTTTTGATGAGAGTAATGTTGTGTGAGGCAAAATAATGTTAAATTCATCTGAATTAACCCTGTCCCCAAAAACCCCACATGTTAATACAAATGCTTTCCATTTTGGCCATCACCTCACTCAGATCCACTTTTCCTGCAACTTCCAGATGGCACATGGACAGCTGGAGCCCTGGAGTTTATCACAGAGAACATTTTTGTGGAGGAGGAAACAAAAGTTATGTAACCAAGTAAAACCCATTTAACACTTAAGATTTCTACGCTTAAAATGAGATGTCATTTCTCATCAAAAGAACAAGACCATCAAAGCCGACTACAGATTTAGAAAATACATTTAATCCTTTAAATCAGACATAAAAACGTCACCACCACAAACTGTAACTGAAAGATGGCAAGAGGAACAGGCAGTTCATGTTGTATGAGAAGGCATTTCCGTGACTTTTATGTACATATACACATTTATACACCGTAAAAATATAGTCATTGAAGCATATAAGACGACCAGCAATGGTGGCTCGTGAGCCATTTGAAACATTCATGTAGAAAAACAGTGGAAGAGCCAGAAACATCATGAAGGGAATATCGCTGTCATAACACAATCTAACCGTGAAACAGAAAAAGTGAAATTGTCAAATAGTCCCCCTCTATAAGCATTATAGCTATAAAGTTTCAGACATCCTTCAGTCATTTTACAATCATCAAAAGTAAAAAGCCTTTCATCATCTCAGCCTACAGCAATTAATCACTTTAATAAATAGACTTCAGAGGGCTGAGAGGTGGCAGACTGAGGTTTGTATTGCATTACTTCAGCTTTGTAGTGTCTACACCTGCCTGCATCCTCAAAGCACCCAAGGATTTTTCTATTGTGCCATAGTGTGGTAGGAAATCTCAGACCTGGTCTTCATCTTTAATACAAACCATTAAAGATTTAAATGAACAGCAAAAAAAACCCCAACTTTAACAGGTGTGGAAAACAAATCTGAACTTTTTAAAATCAGATATTTGGAGTGTTATTTACACAAATGTGTTTCAAAGGATTCATATTTAACATTTCAGCATAAATACTTGCAGAACGTCAACATGGAACAAAATGTTGGGGAATAGCAGGTCCTAAAGCTCTACCACACATATAAGTTGAACAGGAATGTGTAGCTGTTGTTTGAAATGTCTCACACTATAAATTCAACTGTATGTTAAAGAAAACCTGTTTAAAAATGAACAGGACTTGCAGAGGAAGTCGCCTTTCAGTAAAGAAATGGTTCAGGAGAAAAACAAACATCCAGTTTCATTAGAAATCTTTACAAAACCAGGTTTACTGTGTTATTACCATGTAAAATAAATCAGAGAAGCAGTGTATCACATCCTCTTGTACTTAGGAGCACTCTTACTATATGTCCACTCTGCTTCTTTCTTTGGTGCAGTAAAAAAAACCCTCATTACACTCAACTTTACTCATGTATGATGATGGCTGTTTTTCTTCTCTCTTCATTAGTTTCTCCTGCTCCCTCTCTGCTGCATAGAACACACACCTTAAAACGACGACATGAAATGAGATGATTTCTCGTTTTGCTACAATCACTAGGTAGTAAATCTAATTTCCTTTATCAGAAATCCCCTCTAAAACTTGAATTGAAATGAATATAATGTATAGAAACACTGAGGCGTTTGAAAACACCTTAATCTGATAGATTAGGAGATGAGGTTTGTTTAAAAGATTATAGAGTTAATATGTGACATGCAGCAGAGGTCGCCGTCAGACCCAGAAATCTGACTTTCCTTTTTTGCACTGAAGGTTTGGTGTGTGCGTTTTCTCTGTAGTGATGTTATTACCTTCAACAGCATTTGGTTCAGAAGCTAAATGTGGGACAGAGGCTTCCTACATAATAATATAAACTGTGATTTAAAGGTAGATAAAGTCTCCTAAACATCAACAGGTAGAAGTACCGAACAAACCTTTTGAGGTATTTCACTAATGCAAACTTTCAGGATTCTTACTATTAAAGTGAATAAGTCCACAGCAGCATCGTATTTGCCACCATGAAGTGGTTGGACTTTTCTCCAGTTTGCTCATTTGTGTTTTAATTTAGGTATTCAGTTTGCACAGATAATACCTACTTTTATACAGTGCATACTGTATGTGACAGATTCTACCAATTTATTTATTTTAGTGTTTGCCCAGAGGGCTGTGATTGTTTTTGTGGGTTTAGAGCCCTAAAATGTCATGTAAGATAGGATGAGTCATCCTCCCTCTATCCACAGCAACTATAACTAAGACAGAGTTGCTAAACAGTATCACAGTTTAAAGTTAACAGACATTATGAAATAACCCATGAAATTCTATCAAATAAAACCTGGTAGATAAACAATAAATAAACAACTAAATAAAACAACCCTGCACTAAAAATGTGCTTTTGTGAACATTTAGATTGTAGTCTCTTTGGGCCTTCAGATGAGTATTTAGCTTCAACCTACAGGACGAAATAATCCAAAGTTGGGTTTATGAAGCCGTTTACTGCAGGTAAGATATTTACTTCCAATAATCTTTAAAGAAAACCTCATTTCCAAAAATTGAAACAATCGCTTTAAAGTCACGGTTAGTAATATTGGTCCAAGGCTCAGATGTTAGTTCTGTAACCAGCAGAAATGAATTAATATTAAATCAGGGGGGAAAAAATCTCCCACAGCGGTAACTGGTGTTAGTGTTCTGGAGCTCTTGAAAACCTTCCCTGGTTAGTGAGGACATATAAATGGCAGTTTGATGAACATCAGCAGTAGTGATAAGGCAGGTTCTGTGTGCAACTACAGCACTAACCTTCAACAATGTCAGCAATACATTAAAAAAGTCAACGAAAAACACACAAGGCACAGACACGACATTAAGACAATAACTTAAAAATACTACAAAATATAAAAGACACTATTCATTTACCAGCATGTACTATCCAGCAATGCTGCAAACGCTGTTCTGTACTCAGACTTCAGCATAAGTGGCCACATTAGTGGAGGACGGATTTTTCGGGACGGTAGAAATGTGGGTGGTTGTTTAAATAAGACACTTTCTGCTTCAGAGGAACGTAGGAATACATTCATCAGCGGCAAAGGTCGGGCTGGTACCACTCAGGGTACTGCAAGAAGAATTCCAAACGGGGAACAGAAATGTCCTGGGGTTTGCTTCGACTCGTCCCGCTCCACCTTCTACATCTGATTCCAAACAAATACTGTACATAGATAACAACAGGGAAGAAATGAATGATTGTGGAGCCGAGCAGCAGGTGTTGATTCAATCATTTCTATGGTCAGTTTAGAGCGTCTCCACTGACCACAGGTGCAGGGGATGTAACCAAACTGCATCCATGTAGGTTTGCCCTTCATGTGAGCTCTGAGCTCAGTGTGCTTCTGATGAATTATCTGCCAGATTGCATCTCTTCATCCTCTGGATGAGGGACAGGATTTGCCTCATTTCAACACACATGATGAAGAAGGTTTCTGCTGCAGCTGCAATGGAGCTAGAGACAGATGACGGCTTGTAAAGTCTGAAGCCTAGTCCTTCATTTCTTTTCATCGCTGCTTGCCTTGTTCATAGAGCAGCAGACGTCTATACTGAGGGGTGACTGGGAAACACAGGCACTATGAAGGGGTTGTCTAGGACAGATGACTTTCGTTTTACGTCGTTCTTACTTTCAACCACCTCATCGGTTCCAGAAGTGCCTCATCTTCATAGATGCGGCCCATGTTTCATTTTTTTGTCTTGTTTTTTTCACTGTGAAATATAAACTGCTGTTAGTTTCCTCTGTGTAAAACATCGCTGCTTAAAAAAAAGAAACGGTGGAAAATGTTGCTTCAGACTTACAAAGCAGATGTTAGTCTCTGGAACGATGTCAGAGAGAGAAACGACCTCCTCGTTTCCAGACAGGTTGGTTGAATTATCAGCAGCGCCTTCAGCCCCCAAACTGGAACAAAGAAGGTGATTAATGAGGCGAAATTAGTCTGTGAGTAACAAGACAGTATTGACCGTTTACTAGACAGCGGGTTATCCTCAGTACCTCTAACATGTTGTCTGCAGGCAGACTACAGGTGTGATGCACATGGGTAAACCTACATGCATGGAAGGATAAGAAGCCTTTTCCTTTTCAATTATAAGCATCTACAACACTCAACTTTAAACAATTATTATTATTATTAACAAACTTATCATTAGAATACATTTGTTCAATGCGAGGGAAAGAAATCTTGCATTAGAAGATTTCTAAATTGGCCAGTTTCTGTTCAACTGGGGGAAGATCACTGAAAACAATAGTTACTCGTTTATTTCTTTTAGTTGTATTCAAAATTTAAAGTGTGAAAGTTGACCAAAGTGCTTGTAAAACGTCATTTAGTTACAACCGATATGTGGTTCAGGTTGTTTTACTAGAAGGTTCCCAGTATGACAAGCGAATGACGCAGGAATCTATCCGTCATTTTTCTCTCTATGCTTCGACATACAGTGAAAGATGTGTGATAGTGTGGGTCGGTTACTTCTTCTACGTTTAAATCTGGTTAGAGAAAATTGCATTCAACTTCCTTTGGAAATATAAGGCATCTTAAATAGAAATCAAAAGGATTATTGCTGATAAATGTGAGATGGGTCATATTTAGGCCTTACTGTGAGATAATGACCCACAGGGTGAAATCCACAGTGAAATGGTTTGCAAGACAGAATTAATCTTGTTATATGAACATCTCATTAGAATTAATTCTTAACCATTATTCAAAAGGTGAGGTGAAGAGACAAGATTATAAGACTCTGAACCCTGAATGGCCTCTAAAGACGTCAAGAGACGAAATGAAATGTCAAATGTTGCTCATTATATTCTCCAAACTTTTGAGATGTTAAATGTGAACAATAGGTGCTGTTTTATGAAGGATTGAGTGAGTGGTGGTGATAGCTGTGTTAAAGTTGGAATATTCCACATCTAATAATTGTACTCTTGTTTAGGTGGGATTATGACCAGGCAATCTTGATTTGTTTTAGAACTAGCAGAGTTAAAGGATAAATCAAATTATTCCCAAATCCGGTTGGGAGGAACATGCAAACATCCTTCCATCCACAAAAGCAAATATCTTGAGTTTTGCTTGTTTTTCAAAAAGAAATAGAAGAAATTACAGCTAAAACTGGCGCAGACATCTTTGTTTTGCTTCAGCCTTCTGCCTCTGGTCGACACGTTAAAGTCATACATGTCACTGCATTTCATTAGTCCGAAACATTTCTGAATTGAGGCTAATGCATCTGTTGGCAACAATTCATCTTGCTTAAAAAGAAACTATGCTGCAATAAAAGAATAATTTATATTTAGGTTTTTCCATTTTTTACCAGGAGGTGCCAATGAATGTGGTGGGAATTACCTCTCTTCCTTCCCCTGTGAACATAGTATGGATTTTTTTTTCTCAAACAGAAACAAAACTGATCAAGTTAGTAAACTTTGTGTACCTGGAGAAGATTCCCTGGTCATGGTCTGTGTTTGCTGATTTGTGCACTTCTACTCCAACGGAGCTGCAGAGAAACGTCAAAGTCAGACTGGAACCAGTTACAACAGTGTGAAAATCCATCTATAGTGGCAAGACTTTACCGTAGTGGAGGAGAGGTGGAACCTTCTCCTGCACTGCCTAGTGATGAGGTGGACAGATTGGCCTCAGCATCAGCAGGGTGGTCTGCTGGTGGGGGGGTCCTAGGAACCAGGTCTGGTTTGTCTTGCTGAACACCTGACAAGAGAAGGAAAATGAATCCTCTAAATTCCAAAACCAGAGTCCTCTGAGTGGAAACGGATCTAAATGAAAGTGTAGGTAGATACAGGGGAGCATGGAGGAACTTTATAGTTCCTGAGATCTTACTGGTGTCAGCCTCTGATTCTGTGCTTTTAAAATGGCTGTGATAGCCGAGTCTGGACTCCCCAGTAGACTGTCCTGCTGTGTGGGCGAGTGGAGTGGGACCCCCTAAAGTGGGGGCTCTTCTAAGCCCTCCTTGACCACCACCACGACTCTTCTTAGAGGGTGAAGGCTTAACTGAGGGAGAGATTTCCCATAAAATGAAGGCTCAATAGAAACACAGAAACAGCTAAGCTCTGGTCAAATAAAGCACATATGAAAGCTTACGTGGAATCTTCTTGAAAACTGTGTTACACATGAACTGCTGGAAACGCTCCGCGTAGAAACCAGGTCTGTGAACTGAAACGGTGTCCTGGAAACGAAAGACAGAAACCCATAATGCAAATTAACACATCAAGTTGGACCTTTTTCCTACAACTTCTTTTTAAAATGACCTTAAAGAACCTTTTAGCTCCAAATAAGCTCTTATTCCACACAGGCTGCATCGCTGGGAATCCAAGACAATCCTTTTTAAAACCTCTGTAGGTTTTAAGCACTGAGTTAGTTTGGATGCTTTTATTACACATTAAGACAACTGGAATATCAAAACACACAATTATGAGAAAGTTACCGTGGCTACTGTGATTTTATCTCTGTTGTCTGAAGGATGTGGTTTAGAACAATAATTAGGATTTTGTTTTTCCATGATTGTTTAATGTGACAGCATTACACGTTACCCAAAGTCGACTCATTGGTAACCACCCGCTGACGTGTTCTCCTTGATGTTGCCAAGAGATAATCTGGTTCCCAGAGTCAGATAGATTAACATAGAGCCAATGAACCTGTTAAGAAGCCTTGCACAGTGGGGTTGGAGCCAGGTTTGGTTACCATCAAAGGTTTAGCTACAATCAGTATTTGTGTAAGCCTAAATTTATACCACAGTGAAGCAATGGTTTGCTGTTCCATCATGACTCTACTGGAGTTAAAATGACAGATCTAAAGAGGTTTAACATCAGTTATTACAACTAAATCACTGAAGTAAAAGCCCCATTCCTCAGCCTCATGAGAGACTAATGAACATTTGGTAAAAATCTTTAACCTTAACCAAAATAATTTATATTAAATAATCATAGCATAACCTTTTGCCCTTAATAATATTAATTAGTGTTAGCATACTTGTTATATATATATATATATATATATATATACTATACTTACTTAAATACTTACTTAAATAGTTGGTAAATAGACCTCAAATTGTATTATTTGTTTTTTTTATTCTGGCATTTCCATGAACTTTATTTGCAAAAAAATTTTCATATTGGGAAATATGTGATACTCTCCAGATTCTACCTTATGATTTTTTAAGAAGATAAAAATAAAAGAACATTTTACACATTAACAGATGAATCATTTCATCAACAGAATAAAAACTGCACTTAAAAGTGTAACAAAAGGTTTATAATCGATACATTTACTTTGCACAGCGTCTTTGATTGTTTAAAGGCATTATATCATATTTGTGCTCTTACCCCGTCATGGACCAGTGCTTTCCAGGAGTGTTCCAGTTTCTTAATGAACCTGAATAACATTACCACAATAAAACTGGTCATTTGCATTTGATGTAAATCAAACCTGTGTACGTTTTTCTTTTGAAAAAATAACACTGACATTAATAAAGGAATCTTACACTAACCTGTAGGACTGAAGGATGTCAATGATGCCAATGTAGATCAGCAACCTTTCTCCTTTAGCATTGCGAGCTGGAATACCTCCAACACTGGAAAGTCAGGGTCAAATTAATGTATTTCATAATTTCATAGATCCTAACACAAAAACTTAGAAGCTCAGACTCTGGCAGTAGGTCCACCTACTGGTCTTCTGAATCCAGAGATCCCTTTCCTCGTGCTTCCCCCTGGATGGACTCCATGGCTGTGCAGTACAAACTTTTCTGGGCTAGGGGCCGACGCTGATCCGGAGTCACTGGGCCCTCCAATGCAACGCTCTCCCCTGAATTGCCTCCACTACGCTCCCGCTCTCGACTTGCTTGGTCCATGTTGTGGATTCCCATCAACAAGCTGTAGTCCATGATCTTAAAACTCTGCAAAAGCTGCAGAACAGAAAACAAATGGCATAATGAAGGAGCTGCTAATGTACTCCATAAAAAGAAAAGGAGGTACGGAGCAATGAGAAAAGCGGTGCTACCATCTCCCCCACAAGTTGCTGCAGATTTTTCCCTTTATTCACAAAATAGATAAAAACTAAACAAATTTTGTAGTTAAGATATATTTCTGTTTGCTAAAAGAGTTGTATTTTTTTGAAACAGCAAGAGTATAATCACTCTTATTGAGGTACACTGGAGTTGGTAAGCAAAGAGCAGAGTGCATGTTAAGCTGCTTACCACAGGATGAATACCCCAGGAAATAACAACTAATTAACCAGCTGACGTCAGATGGTTATTTTCACTGTGTTACGCTGTGAAAAGCAGAAATTACAGAAAGGATAGAAATCTTTGAAGGAAATGGGTTCACTTAAACGATAAGACTAAATGTGGTAGGTTAGGTTTTTTACTCTGTTACTACTTTAGTCGAATAAAAATAGAAATGTTTCATATTTATAAACAATCTAACACATATTATTATTATATTGCATTTTTTGAAGCTTTTCTTCTTTAAAATAAATATAACTTCCGTTTGCTATAAATTTATTTCACATTTTATTGTAATGTAATATTTTTGGTCATGGTTAAAGTTTTTTTTTCTATCTATAAAACAAGATCCAAAGTGCAGACTCAACTTTATGCCCCATCAAATGTTTGACTCAAACAGTGACTCTGATTCAAATCGGTCCGAACTGTAACTGAGATTCCATCTGGGGAGTTGAGATTGGATGAAAGTAAAAAACTGATCAAAGCAAAGCAAAAAAGGAAAACTATGGCCACAAAATACTTCAAACAAATTGGACATTTAGTCACAACAAACAAGCAACCAAAGCAATTGCAGTAGTTCAATGCAATTCTGAAAGAACTGCTGCAAAACACTTTCATCAAATGTATCTAAAGAACTATTAAGCCATTGGAACCATTAGTTAAGCTCAAATAAATAAATATATGCAGTATGTGATGAGAAACAGAGAATGGCCATGTCTAAAATAACTAAAACTTAAAAATGACCTGATTTATAATTCTTAATTTGTTCTCTCTTTGTAACTTTTATGTTAGTAATGCAGGCTAGTTAATAAGTCAGTGCATCGACCTTAAATAACAATCAGTTTACAAAAAAAAACAACCAAAAGCTGTCTCCCTGAGACTCACCAAACAGTCCCTCTGAATAGTCTTGCAGAGAGCATTGTAGTTGTCTGCTTCTAGCAGCAGGCCATCAGGCATGTCCTGGATAAAATCCAGGTCTTTGTAAGTAGGAACAGCCTTTTCTCTTTCCTTGGGAGACGCTCGTCTCTTATAGGTGGAGCCCTTCAAGTCATATTTGAAGTGCATGGGGATGATCCGGGGCAGAAGGTTATTCATCACAACAATGCGGATGTTCTTCCCCCCTGCCTGAACGCAGTACAGTCCGTAGAATTTAGGCAGCAGGGTGCGCTTGTTCTGGTTTATGTTCTGGAAAAGATTAAGAGTAAAACAGAAGGTTTTCAAATGAAATAAATTAGTTTCTTTACCAGGTCAGTGGTTCTTTTTATCTACAACCTAAAATACTTTTCACACAGATATGGTTGTTGTATGATACCATTATTATACCACAGTTGCAATTACCTGCACCCACTTTATATGCGCACATATCAAGGATATAAACTATAAGCTGCAACACATTTAGCTAACGTTTCAAGAATGCCACAGCAAGAGGACATTCTGCTCTAAGCGCATATATCCAGAGCTAAGAACCAGAGGACCTGCGTTCCTCATCATAATAATAATTAGTGCAACAATAACTTGTGAACACAGTGAAGACTCACCATGAAGTAACCAGGTAAGAGCTTCTGAAGAAATTCTGCCTCTTTGTGTTGAACTGTTTTAATAATAAACTCATCGTCACTAGAGACATAGAAGAGGGATCCACTGGCGCCTGGGTTTGACAGCTCGATTAGTGGCTCATTACACAGGGAATACTTAAACAGAAATGAAAACATGAGTCTTTATTGGAAAACATATTTAGAGTCTATATGAAGCAATCAAAACATAGAGCGACATCTGACTCAGTGCAGAGAAATGTTTTTGAAACATCGAAACTAAGCGTCAACCTAAAACAATAAGAACATAAAGTAAATGATTCATTTATCGTTTACAAATTCAGATTAGGTTAAAAAATATCTCAAAATGAATGAGTCTGTGGCTTCATAAAAGTTGGTACCCTTAGTATCAAAGAAAAAAGAAAAAAAACATATTACATCCAGAGGTAGCTTGTATATCAAAATGTATACCAAACAAAATAACAGGTAAAAAAATCTGACATAAGCTGCCAACTCTTCTGCTCTTGTTACATTCCTACCCTATAAGTGGCACTTACAAAGTAAATGTTAAAATTACTAAATGCATAAATACAGACAAGGTCGTAAGAAAAGCTATAAGGCAGGTCGTTTAGTTCACATACTGACCAGGTAGTCATCTGGCCGAATGCCAAACATTTCTCTGAAGTAACGGAAAGCAATAGGAGCGTAGGTCTTAAATCGAAAGTCGCTGTAGTGATGAGCAGGAGTCAGGTTACTGCCTTCGCTGGAAAACAAATTAGAGAGAGAGAGAAAACGCTAAGATTACCTCCAACAACTAATCATCAGGATTTCTTTTTATTATTCTTTTACAAACCTGGGGAAGAAGATGCTTTCAACCACAACAAAGTCCTGCATAAGAACATCTCTCTCTGCCTTTTGGCTCAGGCTGCCAACTGTGTGAGCAATGCCCAACTGGATCGCACCCTTTAAGGCAGATGATGTGGTCTAAAGAGGTCAGAGAGAAAAACAGTTAGCATGGGAGTTAAAATAATTGCACCGATTAATTAGTTTCAACTCACAGAAGCTTTAAATATAAACATGTAAAATATTCATTAGTACTCTTTACTCACTGACAGTTCGCCCTCACCTTTTTGTATGTGGTCTCTCCGGTGGTCGTCTCCACACCCCTGTGGCCGATGGTCTTCTTCATACTTTGGGTGGTGCCTGAAGAACCAGGCAACTGTGCAGCAAAAGAAGAAAAATAAAACATGAGCCATGGTGAGATGTCTGTGTAAGTAAACAGAGCTTGGGTATGTCAACACCATGCATACTCTAGTCTGAAATGCATACATTAGCTTATGTGTTGTTTCTGTTATATATTAATGACAAAAAGAAATATTTACTAAATCAACAGTTTTCTGTTAATATCTTAATTTCTTTGTGAAATTGCCAAAAAAGTATTTTATAAAAAATGAAACCAGAAATAATGTATCACATTATGATTATAACCTTCCTTAGGTAGAAAAAATTGTCAACACTGTGAGATTCGAAATTATAAATGAAAATGTAAAAAAAACAAGCAAAAACAACAACAACAGCATCTCTTTGACATTTTAACTATAACTTACAGCATATGACACACAAATACTAAGATGCAAAGCAATTTCTGGCATCCTTACCTCTGCAGGGGCCATTCTGCGAATGCTGCTGGCCCCTAAAAGACAGAGAAAACATTTAGTTTAGGACACACAACACAATCTCTAGATACTGGAAACAAACTCATTCAGTTGCTGTAACATAACCACTTAAAAGCTTTTGATATGAAAGAATCCATTATTGGCCACACATAAAAACCTCTGCTGGTTAATTAGCAGGGCTATTTCCAGCAATGCCTGATGACTATTAGGGCAACGGAGAGAGGAGGCCTAAATATGGCCATAGTTACTGACTGCTGCATTGGATAAGTCTGATCTATGCAAACTAGAGCTGCTTCTCCCCTGGTGCTGACTGCTCCACATTCATCTGCTCCATGAGGATGGGTGTCAACTTCTCCATGACTTCAGAGAAAAGCCATGTTTTCTTGAATTTTTCCTCTGGCTATCTTCAAGTCATGTAAAACGTGCTTTCATCTCTTAGAGTAACTCTAATGTGCTAACACTATCTATAAACACTAAAAAAATACTCAAAATTCAGCCACTTAGATTATCTAAGATGAGAAAAGCTGTAAAATGTGAGGAAAAACATGCAGCATGTTATGCCTAAGTTAATATCTGTACATAAACATGCATTAATGATCAAAACTCTAAACTGAAATCCCAGCACTGAGGATTTGAGACGTCATACAGCTTTGTCCTTAGATAAACTTGATGTACAGACTTACTGTCCTCTCCAATGTTCAACCACCTGTACTCTGTAACCAATGGCAACAACTACTCTAAAGCTGCAAAACCACAAGTCAAAAAGTGTACAATGCATCTAAGGCTGAGATGATTAGACGCTTACAGCTTGAAAAAAAAGGGCACAAATCTATTCGATCTGATGCACTGTGAGAAAATATTTCAGCAAAGCAAGCCAAATCATAGAATATCATGCTTTTCGTCTCGGTTATCAAGGACACACTGCAGTGCACCCGGCGGGAAACAAAGAACGTTCCCACATTCCCCATCATTACGTAAAACACCACACTGCATCGCTGCTACTAATGCATTTTCTGCTCAAACACAAAGAATGGCTGAAGCACACCCATGCGGGTACCTCGCTGCAGAGCTCTCCTCCAAAACTGAGTCCTAATATCTGTGAAGCAGGAAACACTCTGTATTGCTTTTAGCTTTTTTTTTTTACTTACAAATACAAGAGTAATTCACTTCTCAAGCAATTTAGGTAAACAAAAAATGACAAAAGCCTGCAAACAACCACATCTGAAAACATTTCTTCATTTGCAAAGAGAGTTTGTATTATTATTAGTTTATTATCTGAAAGAATAACTGACAATGTTAATGACTGCTTAGTTACAAAATGACATTTATTGAAATACAAATGGAATTAGACAACCCCATTTTCAACAATAGGCTCAGCTTATCAGTGCCAAGCCGTAGGACAATAAACAAACCATCTGTCAGCATTGATCACAAGAACCCTGTGGCTAAGTAATAATATAGGACAGGATTTTAACATCATTTCCAGCCAATGAGGACTCTGTGAATGTACTGTTTCTTGGCCCAAAAAAGGAAATAAGGTCACGGAGACCTGCAAGAGAAACTACACTACGCTGCTGCAAGTCAAGTTAATGAAACTGCGCCTGACAGTGTGCAGGATCCTGTTTTTGCATGGTGTTTGGGTCTAAGCCACGTAGGAGCAACATGGAGTGTTTTAAGGCACTATTTTTAATCGCTGATTCAAAATGGGAGGTTACGAGTTTGGAGCAACTCCTCTACAGACAGGGAGTTGACACAAGACATAACTAACAGGATTAGTATTTCCAACTGGGGATCAGACTACTGTAATCTCTTGTGGGCTGAAGTTTTACATTTTTATTAACAAACAAATGTAGAAATAACTTATAAAAGTGTAATCTAAGTTTTCTCAAATTTACTCAGTTAAATTTGAACATTTTAAGAATAATAACATTTGGATGTCAGATTTTTTTTATGATAAAACTGCAAAATGTCATACCTATTTGTAACTTACTTCACAGCACAGACAAGGCATGTAACTTTCCATATAATTACTGTTTCTTCTCAGGTATGTGACTGACCTCCTTTACAGAGACAGATTGCCTCCGTTTAGGAAATTTCTAAAGTTTATACTTAGCTGTGGAACAGGAATTGATAATGGGTATTTGGCAACCATTAAAATCCATATTTTACATAAAATATATACTTTTTATGATAAAGAAGGTAATAAATGACCCTCTAAAATTAATGTTTTGACCCTAAATATACCATTTTATGGCAATCGGGTAGTATCAGGAGAAAAAAATGGATTGTGACAGACAAAGCACTGAATGAGTGTACTTAGAAATGTAGGACATAACTAAGGTTGCTTAGATGTGGGGGGGACACAAACGGTGAGACTTTCTTAGCAAACCTATAAATACATTATGTTCTGAACATTTTACTATCCTTACAATTATCCTACATACAAATTGAAGATTCTCCAAAACAAAGCTACTATTGTTGTAACTAGTGATCTAGACATTAAACTTTAAAAAAGGTAAACATTAAAAAGGAAGGTAATACGTGTACCGATAACAAAGGAATGACAAGCATGTGCCGCTGGGTAAAGGGTTGTAAGAAATCAATAGTGGTCCACATTCATTAGATAATACACCACGTCAAAGAGGAAAATAACGGACCCGGAGGCAGGACGTGACTGAAGTAGAGTGGATTTTTTTTTACTGTATCAAAGACTAAAAATGAATTGGGAACATAAGAAGTCCAAAGATTCAATCTAAGCACCAAATTAACCTCTAATGTTGTTTAATATCTATCTTAATACGAAGTTAATCTATTAATCTACAGATACAGATGCTGAATTATCGTTATTACAACATTAACGTCACCACCGGCTTAGTGAAAAGCCCCCTAAATATAAATTTCTGCTTTTAAAACAAACCATGTCATTGTAAATATATATACAAACATTAGAAAACCAAAAGGCTACCTTTAATAAAAAGCTCCAATGTTGTTAATTACCTAGGCAGCTAACTAGGCTAGCTATCACTCCGTGCATTTGTTCAACTGAAATCTTCCATGCTAACTAGCTACAGGCTATGCAGGACTCGAGGACTCATAACAACTTTACGGAATCCATTTTACAACCACATAGCACTCCGCTTTTTCCTTTTTATCTGAGTTTCCAGAAAAGGAAAGATGAAAATGAATTGACACGCTACCTGTCGGGACTGTTGATCCCGTGTCTGCTGTTTCAGCAGTCGCCATTACGCCTGGACCATTCGCATCACATACTGCAAAGATCGTTCAAATCTGATGCGTGCTCAACAGCGCCCCCGATGGACAGAAAGGAAATAGCTCTCTTGTTTTTTTATCGAAGTCAGAAAAATCACTGAAAATTTGTCTTTGTTCATAAGGCTTTAATATATAATATAGTGAGATAAATTGAAGTTAAAATGAACGTTTAATCTGACGATCTTTAATAATATTATTTTTTTTAACAATAATACTATTGAAAATAATACCAACGTCCAATTTCTTATTTCTGTTGCTGTAAAGTATTATTACATAAATCAAAAATAAAATCAAATGATTATTCTGTTGAACTACAATTTATTTTCAATCCTTGATAAAAAAACTTTTTAAGTTTCTTATCCAAAGAGTCTTCCTCACTCCAATGTTTAACTTAATGTTACCCTTTTATGTTCAGTCTTTAAACTAATTTGAATGTGTTTTGTGTATCTTTGGCCAGTCAAACTTCATAATAGATACTTTGGTATACACACCATTTATTGTTATTTTTATTATTATATGGTTAAAGCAAACATTTAGCCACTACTTGGAAAAATATAAATGAATTTCGGTGTATTTTCCCTGTAGGCCTCTCACTTTAGGATAAAATTAAATGCATTAAAATTATTATTGCACCTGTGTATTAATATCTTATATCCCTTTATCTATTCAAGATTCTCATTTTAAAGAACTAGATGTTTTAATTTCACAAGTTCTAGAGGACAATTCATCGTACCCCCTCAGTCTTAAAAAGCTTCAAAAATGTGCAAAAGAAAGGGTGGATTTTGTTTGCCTAACTTTAAATGGTATTATTGGTCAATGAGTGAAACTGAAAGCATGGTTGCCTAGCAAATCAGATAAAACCACCTGGTTTACAGACAGCAACAAATACAAACATCTCATTTTGGTTGATGTTGTTTGGTCCCAGTCATTAACGATAATTAGAGCTGCAAATTACTCATTTAGAATAATAAAATAAATTTAGATTGGAGGGAAACCAATTAACTGGCTACTGTGGTGTAAAGTTGGTATTTTCTCTAAATCTCATTTATTTCTATGCAAAATAGGCTTCGGCTTTTGAGGGGCTGATGTGCCACAGCTTATCAATGCATCCCTGGTCTTTCAGACCTCAATCAAATGGCTACTTTACCTCCGCCATATCCAGTTAAGTTATTCAGAGTCCTGCTAATGATCTAATCATTTTATTTTGTTGCATTAGACCTGAGACACATCTAAAAAATGGAGATCAGGCCAAGAAAGCGCTTCATAAACAGCTGCATCATTTTGACTAGATTTTTTTTTAGTTGATAGTCAAAGTATGAATAAAATGAAGTTGGGTTTTCAATAACTGCAGTTTTAAAGACTGATAGCTATTAATAGTAGAGCCTTTAACATATTTTTGAAACATAAATATATTATTCAAAATGTTTAAATGATATAATCTATGAGATAAATATTGAATCTTTCTTTCTGAGGGAAACTTGATAATTATAAATACGTTTTAAAAAGTTATTGTCATCTTGAATAGTTAGATGGGTCGGCTAAGCAACTGTAACATACTGTTACCTTAACATGGTCCTTAAAGACTTTTTAGTGTGTGCTTTTGATACAGTTTTTACGAGAGAACAAGCTCTAAATTCATCATTTTTATTTGAAAATTAAATGTCTGACAAATAAAATCTAAAGAAATCTGGATATTCTAAAAAAATAATGATCCAAAACTTCAAAAATAGCTTTGATTTTATTGGTAAGCTGTTGGGTAAACCCGATCTCTTGAAAAGTTGTTGACCACAAGAAAAATGAGGGTCCTAAGCAGCAAACCAACCACTATTAATTAACTCTTATCAAATCTAACTACAACAGTGGTCCCATATGCACCAACAATTAGATCTGATGGAAACAAATAGCCTATCGATGGAGTAAGGGTTTGTTCAGGTACTTTTATTTTAAATATACTGAACATGAACTGTACGCAAAATCTGAAATTCAGACCCATCTTGAATTAAAGATAATCATTTCAAAACCTGTTAACCAAATCTACCTCTTAAAGTTCAATAAAAGCTTGTTTTATGACCACTTAACATTTAGTAAAAACATGATTAAATGCCTAATCTGCTAATTATGCAAAAATGAATGTATACAATCTTCTCATTAGAATTGTATGCTACTAACACAAGCCAGAATTTAAAACGTATAACTCAATAACTGCACACAAGATTCAAAAATGGTTTTAATAAAAGTGTCAGATAAAATCCATATAAAATTCCTTATGTATCTTTTTTACGTTCTCAACAAATTGCTTATGTAAAATTCACCATGCAAACAGCAGCAATAAAAAAATGAAAATAGTGCTATAGTACCAGAGACTGGAGTCTCATTAGAAACTATGTATTGAAAGATACTCACTTTAATTCATTCTCTTACAATGCTTTTCATGTGATAATTGTAATTTATACCAAAAGTTCATATAGCTACAAATTTAGATACATCTTTACTGTGAACCACCTCTGGAGCAAGTTTACAATATCTAGAAATGGATCAGGTCCGGTCAGTGTAATATGTGTTTAAGGGATGGGGCAAATTTTCTTATTCTTCCTCTGACTCTTCTTGTTCAGTTTGTTGATGGCCGCCATAACATTTTCCCTGAAACACTGTGGAATCTCCTCAGGTGAAGTCCTCTTGCAGCAGCGGCGAGCAGCTGCAGTAGTAGACTTGTCTGATGAACACAGGCTCTGGGACAATTGTTCAAACTGGTTTTATAGACAAAAAAAAAAAAGAAAAACATGAGAAATTAGATTGGGTGGTGTTCAATTTTAATTAACACATGAAAACTTGTGTTAAAGTTGCATTATTTTTTGACTAATTCCCTTTTTGTATGTCACCTTTTCCGCAAAACAAGTGTGTCTGTCTTCCTCCGGCAGGGGGCAGCATAGGGTTTTCAATTGAAAACCGACAGGAAATCTGCAAAAAGGTAACATTGTTATTAATGCTGCAACCAGCTTTTCACATAAGAAATAGGAGCAGCTTAATAGAGAGGGGGGGGGGAGGTTAAAATATTTCATTTTAGTAATTTAATTAATCATGAATTAATTACACTCATAGAGATACTTTTATGTCTTTTTTTTATCGTTGCACCTTTTTAAACCTCAGCATCCAGTTAATACTCTATAGACTCTCTATGTGTTTGGTTCAGTCCAGTCCCACTGCAGTTAAACCGAGTTTAGGTTCCTTTGTAAATAAGTACCAAGTCTTGATGGAAATGAAATCAGCATTTCCCCAGCTTGACTACAAAATAAAGCATGTATTACACAAACATATCCTGGTAGGCAGGATTGTGCTGATAAAATCAAACACCAGTAGATGGCAAGGCTGAGTTAACCATTACAAGGGGTAATTATCTCACTTGATGTTGAATTTCGTAAAATGTAACAGATGTTCAAAAATATGATTTGCTTTTATCTAAAGATAAGACTTAGATCAATACCTCAGTTCTTTTGTCCCTTTGGACCAGGGATGAAACTTCTGACACTGTCTGTAGTGCAGGACTGGCTATATGGATCTAACACTTGTAGCCCGTCCTACATAAACTTCTTGATGCAGTAACTAACTCCAGCTGCAGTTAAGGCCTGGTGTACTGTACTTTTTCCTTCCACGT
The DNA here is from genome assembly GCA_034780135.1 of Jordanella pulchra. Classification (NCBI taxonomy): domain Eukaryota; kingdom Metazoa; phylum Chordata; class Actinopteri; order Cyprinodontiformes; family Cyprinodontidae; genus Jordanella; species Jordanella pulchra. The sequence goes on along the minus strand of JAUZNJ010105652.1, from coordinate 1,148 downwards.
AACTTTCTAATAATACTACTGAACAATATACTGAACAACACACTACACAAACCAGCCACTTTAGCAATGCCCTTTTGTTTCTTACTGTTTTAGAAGGTGTTAGTGACTCTGACTGAAGCCTGTTAAGTCAGTAGTTTTCCTGTTTTATAGACCATAACAGAAACCTATATATGTGAGAAATGTTTTATTTAACTTTTTTGTTTTATGTAAAATTTTAATCTTAAAAAAAACAAACACATTTTGAGGGTATTTATTAGTAAAAATAAACACCAATAAAAGCCTAAAAAAAATCTGCAGAATACATTGTTTTTAGTTTTAATTTCTTACATGTTGGTTATACTTATATATTTATGATTCATTATAGATTTAGTGCAATATAACAAACAGTGGAATATACTTGGCAAAAAAAAGAAATAAATAAAAAACGATGAACCAATGAAATGTTCTCTGGTCCTACCTGTTGTCGGTGAAAATCTTGGTATCACAAATTGTGCTAAGAGCGGGAGTTTCAGTAGCAGACGTTTTATTATAGAGTGGATCCATAGAAATTGACTGGAAACAGCTGTACGGAGCACTTGATTGACAACACTGAAGGTTCATCTGCCCAGCATTCTTGGCTGAGCAGTACCTATTAAGTTCCAGGCGCCACTGAAACAAAAACATACATAGATGTCAAATTCAAAATCTTTCCATTTAAAAATTACACATCTTGTACCTTCTCCTCGGCACATTGAAGTGCACCCTTCTTCTTCTTGCAGCATTGCTTGTATTTCTTCTCCAGACGGTTGATGGTCTTCACCTGACGAGCCACTACCTCGTAGCCCGAGCCTGGGAGGCACTTGGTTGAGTAGAGAGGTCTAAGCCTCTGGTTGCCACACAGTGATTCAATGTTGTTTGGAGTAGGCCTTCCAGGAGGAAAGCTGATGTCGGTTTTTGGGGAGGCAGCTGGATTGAGTTCAGTTTTTTCTCTGCTGGCTCTCACATGATGTGGACTCATCAGATTCCTGCAATGAAAGTGGCACAAATGACTTTCTTAAGAGAATATTGTAAAAGTGAGAAGGTGTGTTCTGTAATTTCCCAGTTCCCTTAATACTGCATGACTTAATTTTCTTAGAGATTTCTCATTTGAGTCCAATCTGTTATTTGAT
>JAUZNJ010105641.1:0-20663 GCA_034780135.1 Jordanella pulchra | reverse complement strand
TAGATAGAGAATAAAGCCCCCCCCCCCCCCCATCTCTGTTTCATTAATCTGCAGTGCTTGGCTTCTTTCCCCTGCAGACAGTGATGGATCTGATTCATTTCATGGTGGTCATTTCTGCTAGCTTCCAGTACCCCCTCCCATTCCGCTGGGTGACAGATTCAAACTGGTCTACCCCCCCAAACACACACAGTCAGGCATATCTCACCAGTGCAGCAAAAATAAGAAGCTGGCTTTGATCCTCTGTTGGGCTGACCTTGTAAACCCTTAAAGGTTTCACCTATTGCTAACATTCTGTATTTATGTGTGGGAATATGCAGGTTAAATGTGGCCTCAATACAGAGCAAGAAACTTTAGAGGAACCAACCTTGACTAATTTCACTGTGTTGACTTTGGCTCTGGTGTCTCTTATTTTTTTTTCTGTCACACTGCTGCATTTCATTGCTTCTAAAGCGGAAAAGTAACAAAACAACCGATTTCTGTTGTGTTTGTGCCTGTTGTCCAAACGCCAGCAGAGTGTGGGAGAGGAAACAAAAAAATATTTTTTTAACTCTGTATTGTTGTCATGTGGTCTGGTGATTATTAAAAACAATGATTTAAAGGCTCAGTTTGTTCATGGCCACTGCAGCTCTCTGTGAGAGAAACCCAAACAGTAGTGCTGACATTTTAAAATGGCTTTTTTCTTTTTTGCATCTGATTCGTCTGGTTCTCTCATATCTAAGCTTAATTTAAAGAAGGTATTGACCAAAAGCTGGCAAAGAAAACAAGGCTCATAAGTCACCAACACAGTGTGGACAGTGGGAAACGTAGGACACAGTCCCCTATTACTTTTCTTTAGAGACGGTGATAAACATTAGTGAAATTAACCCTTTTTCTGAGGAAAATCTCAAAGGACGGAGTTGGAAAGACCAAATCCTTAGCTACACATAAGACACAACCTCAGTGCATGAACCTGCGACATAAAAAATGTTGTAAAAACAAATGTGGCTGAAATTGCTCCCTCATTAATCCCTTGCTCAGTTGTGAGAGTGAGCAGTCCTGATCATAAATGCATTTATTTATTTTTAAATAGTGCGGCAGGGAGAGTCGTTAAGGGATCCAAAGAAGAGTCAAGGGACTATGATTTGGGCAGACACTATCATATTCCTTCTGGATCAAATATTGTGAGATCTTTGCAACAAAAGCTAAAGCAGCAAAGTTTCTTTTGAAAGTGACGCACCATGAAGATGATCTAGAGGTTTCCTCTGTGTAAACCAATACTGTGAGACTTTAATTCGAAGGTGAGGGGTTTAAGGTTGACTTCCTGTATGTTTAAGGCACTTTTTTAGGTGGGTAATAACATCTTAATCATTAGCTGTAGAAGAAGAAAGAGAAGACAAAGTCCTCCAATGATTCCAAGATTCTTTTTAAAGAAAACCAAAACATAAAAAATGTGTTATTTGAGGAGCACATATTCTTTCGGAGAATTAAAGGAATTTCGTGGAATCACGTTTTTTTCTCACTGCCTGCCAAATTTTTACTCTTACTAAAACATGCTGATGTGAAATCATGTAATTACACTAAGAATGAATTAAATAGGTTTTGAATGTCGTTTCATACATATATGACTTTGCATAACACTGTCAGCCTGATTGGATAATAACTGTGATAGAGGAAAATGATAGAAACGGCTAAAAACAACTAAAGGTAAAGTGTTACAGTTTCACAACAAAAATCCTGTAAAAAGGCTTTTTCTAGAGGTTTCCACACGACACCAATGAAGTAGAGAAAAGGTAGGGTAACAAAATGGCTGACATACAAATCATTAGGTAAATATCCAAAACCTAAAAATAGTAACCTTCTCCTATTTCCAGGTCCTGCCCCAATTAATTCTGCTCAAAGGGGCCAACGATCGTCACACATGTGGCTTTTTTGTTAATTTACAGTCCCAATAGTGTCATTTCAAAGCAAACCAAACATAACAACAACAACAACAAAAAAAATGTCAGCTTTTGGTATAGACCAAGAGTGGAGCAAAGGACTTTTCTGGTGTGAATACATCCTTAAAATAAAATCAAAGTCCTAATTCCTTTTTAGTTTTTCAAAGAAACAAAGAAGGAAAGAAAATGTTAAAGGACATTGGGGCCTAAAACTACTCTCAACTGATTAGCTTGTTAAATAGAACAATAACGCCTAGCTTTGGATGCAAGTTTGCCAAATCTTAGTTCAAAGTGGTGTAAACCTCATACTGTAGCTCACAGCAGATGGAATAGGTCATAGGAATGACTGTTTGACGTTTTACCCCTGGGTGAATGATTTGAAATAGTTTTTTTGAAGATTTAGGTGCGAAACGTGTGCTGTCAGTCTCTCTAAAAGGCGTCTGGTAAGGGATTAAAGTCAACAGGAGACCGACTGGACTCCAGTGATACGACTCAGTGAACCTTTGGGCTGAGCTTCCCCAGGAGGGACATATGTCCTCTGCTCTTCATCTGAAGGTGGAAGAAAGGAGAGAGAAAGAAAAGAAGGAACAAAGGCAGATAGAGAACAATATACCTTTCAGATAAAGCACAATCCTATTTTAAAAAATCTAACTGTCAATAACGGTGGCTAGCGCATAATGAATTCAGCTTCTGTCAGTGGAGAATCGTAAGATGGGGGTAAAAATGAGCTTTGAGACAAAGAGAAAAAACAACTGCATGGCATGTGAGTAAGAAAAGAGAAAGACGGCGCTTGGAGGATGAGAATTAGAAGGGAGGGGCACAGCGTGGTACTACAAACTGACACATAGCCACAGGACATGGGCTCCAATTAGAGTCACAGCAGCTCTAATCAAACCTGATCTACAACCACTGGCCGCAGGGGGACTCAGCGTGCACCAGCGTTTCATTGCATTCACACCTGCAGCTCGGCGCTACGGTCACATTGTGAATCACATTTCAGAATCACCAAAAGGATTTGAGAATAAACTTATTTTCTTTTTATAATTTATAAAAGGCATTTGTGTGATTGTTTGTTAAAAGCCCCGTTTGACATTCGAATCAATGGAAGCAAATTAAATTCAAAACAAAACTTCTGTTCCCAACACATATTTATTAATCATCTGGTATGAGACGCACAGCTGTCACTCATAACTCAATGAAGTTATTCTTAGATGACATGGAGGGTTTTAGATTAACTGTCACTAGCCACTGTGGCTAATGGCATTTTTACTTTTCTCAATTTTGTTTTTAGAATATTATAATAAAAGCTGACTCTGCATGTTCAGGTTTACTGATACTCCTTAAAATGTAACTGCTCCTTGAACACACTCTTAAATATTTAACACTATCGGTCATTATCTAGTATCAAGCTTCGATAAGGTTTTGATTAAAGCCGCTTATATGTGAAGATATGCAGTGCATGAAGTAATAAAACATGTTTTATTTTATTGCATTTTATGAGTGTAGCAGGGAAGTAGAGGATTATTTTAAACAATAAAAGACTTTGGCAGGACTTCGATCTAGCCAAGAGAGAAATGTCACTATCGGAAAGACGGACAGAAATTGATTAAAAACTCTTTAAATACATTTAAAACTAAAAATTCTATAAGGTTATATTAAGCATTTGATAATATTTTCAATAAACTAAAACTACATAAATCCATCTTGTGTTATCAAAATAAACATATGCTCACTGTGGATGAGGCTGTGAGTGAATTAAGAGCAGTTTCAGCAACAAAAAGAAGATAAATATTATATTTGTATCTTACTTTTAATTTACGTGGGGTTACTGGAAGCTTTGTGCATGTATAACTCATTTTCAGTAAGAGGAAAAGAGGAGTATTTCTTCTGTCTGTGCCTGCAGAGCTGTCAGAGCTTTGAGGGCGTGCAGTTTTCACTCCTCGCTGAAGGAGACCGTTTAACTGTGAGCAATCAGTGCTTTGGTGTGTTGTCACCAAGTTCTCAACATTTGTCGATAGTAACTTTAAAAAAAAAAAAAAAAAAGTTGCTAAATGGGTCTGATAAGTCACTAAAAATAGTTACAGAGTTGCTAAGTTCACAACAGTGAGTTAAACTGCCTTTCGTTCTGTCTTTGTTCTATCATCAGGTTTTTTTTGTGCTCTCCAGACTGCGGATTTGAAAGTGCCATAACAGCTTTAGGGCCCGCGTTTCTGACGTGACATCAGTCATGAACGGACAAATGAGCAAACACTGCGTAGGCGGCGCTCGTGGGAGATGTAGTCATATTTAAACTTGCTTAGTATTTCATATGACGCTTGAAAAACTAGAATGACAGAAGTGAATTGAATCCAACCAGCCAAAGTATCCAGTAGGTGTCGCTGTGGTACTGGCACCGCTGAAACTCACCGGCATTTGGCGGGTGTTATTTGGTGCGTTTTCATCAGCTTCTTTTTAATTTAGCATTTCAAAGTATCACATCATAAAAGCTTAACATATAATAATAAACTCTGGAATGGGAACATTGGGAATTTTTCCAATCAGTTCCAACGTAGCCAACTTTTACTCACGTGACCAATCAGCTGTTTCTGCTGTTGGAATCTTCCTAATGTTCCTAATTAACACCGATTTAATCATAAGATTGCAGCACATTCATTAAAAACATTTCCTTTCCGCCGTTACTGATCTATGATCCGGGCTAGACTGCAGCCTGCACTTCCTGTTTCCTACAGCGATGCATGACGATGTAATATGGACGATGAAGTAGGATGGCAACACACTTTGCTGTGTTTGTTAATTCGCTTTAAAACCAATGGAAACACTGCAGATTCACATTTCCTTTATTATTATTATTTTAAAAGTTAGCTTAAAATTACCGTTTTTTTAAACTGCCTTTATATTTCATCATTTTATAACCTCACATCACTGACACAGCAAGCTAGCTTTAAAAGGGATGCTAACAGCTAAATCTAGTAGCACTTTGAATGGTGTGTTTGCTGATCAGAAATTGAACAGATTTAATCGAGTCATCTGTCACCGTTCAATTTCTCAGTTAATATTGACTTCAAGGACTACAAGTTAAAGCAGTCAGTAACTCATGATTACATTTTACAGTGATCAGTTTCTGCTAGTTTACCTCACTGTCTTTAATCAATCGCCGTGCCACGATGAGCTGAATCATCCCTCGCTTGTTGCCCTCTACTGACATGGACTTTCGAAGTGCTTCCATGGCATCCTGGTTGGTCATCCCAATCAGGGACTCGCCATTGACAGCAATGAGTTGGTCATTGACTCGAAGACGTCCGTCCTAAAGACAGACAATATTTAAAACCATTTAGCAACTAATACACTGTTAGCAATAGTGTGGATTTCTGTTTATATCCCATCCATTTTTCAAAATAACATTTTCTTCATTTAAACTTAACAACATCTCATAATACCTAAAATACAGCAACACGAGTATCTGTGCATGTTACAGTAGCGATGAACATAGCATTTAAAACCATTCAATCCATCATAATAATGGGCAGAAGATGACTAGAAGTAAAACCTTGGCACTTGCCTTACTAGCAGCACCTCCATTGATAATGGATTTCACGAAGATGCCCAGATCAGCTTGGTTCTCCTTGGACCGGTTCCCCTTGACGCTGACCCCCAAGCCTGCTGAGCCCGAGTCGTTCAGGGGGATCTCAAAGGTTAAAAACTCCCGTGTTCCATCTGGAGTTAGCACTATGTCATCTTCCTGTTTCTGAGGTGGACATTGAAGAGACAAAAGAGATGATGGGGTGAGGATTTACTGTACGTCACATGGTTTGTGATAACACATATTACAATCTCTTTAGAACAGGGGCCCCAAAACACCAGACCCTAGACCCATACTATGCCTTGGATGTATTGGCAAAAAGCAGAGGTGCTAAGAAACCCTCTCTGCGATATAATATACCTGGACTTTGGTGGCCATACTTACTTGCCTAAATTGAAAAAGTGTTGTTGAGATCCACTGTTGCATTGAAAAACAAAAGAGAACACAGTGATAAAGAGAACAGATATGGCCATAAAATGAAACACAGACAGTAAACGGTCAAGTTGATGAAAGAAGTAGATTAAATAAAGCATGTTTTATATTTAAAACTACCATGTTCCATTGGTAGTCTTGTTGAGCGCAGAATTAGTATTACTATTCCAGTATAATGACCCTGGTGCAGAGACAGGGGTAGCAGGACTGAACTCTGAATTATGCAGAGCTAACAACTCAGGGATTCCTTTGAATAACACCCTTTTATAAATGGCTGTTTAACTATTGCAGTATTAAATATTAATAATAGTAGTAGCTCAACTAAGCCACAGTGTTTAAGTTAGAGACATAAAGTTTTCATTTCAGCCTGGTGGGAACAATAATCCTTTTGTATTTCAACCACTGTGGTGTTTGTGCTTATAAGAGTAGAAATATCTGTAAAGATATTGATGCAGTTTTATGTCGCTGAGGTTTCTAAGACATTAATTAATTACTAAAATGTATTCAAAGCAGAAATCATTGTTATTTTCCTTCTTCAGCTCTTGATCTGATTTGCCTATCTTCTTTAGCGGTTACATGTTTGGTCGCATCCTTCAAATGGGAGCTTTATGGTCAGTCACCCCGGTAATTGTTTTCAGGCCATATTCATCTCAGGCCTAACAACTCTCTGTCGTTTTTTGATTAATGAATAAGTCAATGTAAAGTTGACACTTCACCCCAACCCCATCTTTTACCGCAAACACAAACGATATTGATCAAGGCTCATTTTGTTAATGAATCAACTGGATAGAACTTTGTCCATTAACCTGTAGGGTTTCAGACTAAAGAGCTTTAGAGGGGTGTTGGAGTCCCAGAGGTCTTAGATCGGTGTCAAGAGTCTGCAGCCCATATCAAATAAATATGAGCTTAATATGGATACAAATCTAAGCAGATCCTTGTGAGAATGTATAGATATATAAATACAATTGACATAATTCTGGCAACACAACACTACAGATCAATTGGACTAAGATGTTCCATACGACTTCCCTACTTTTCAATATTTCTAATAATATAAAATGAAAATGAGATAACTTACAGGGCAATCATACTATCATAAGGACAACAGTCTGTGAGGATGTATAATAATGTGTAACAATGACTAAGAAAGAAGTGAAGGAAAGAAGGCAGCAGAGGTCAAAGAAGAGTCACTTTCTGGTTCAGCTCCTGTCTGTCTCTTCAAAAGCTGCCACTGTCTAGAATCTTTGGAAATAATTTATGATCAGTATTTCCCACTCTGGCAGAAGTGTCAGCATAGAAAATGAGCTGAGACAAAATCCTATAATTCACAGCTCTTCTTTGGGATAGTGTGGTGTTAGATAAAAGGAGTGTATGTCTTTCAGCCCTCACATCATCCAGCCAAGAACTCTGCTCTCCTGTTCTTAGATATACTAAGGTACAATACTCGGAATAAATGCATGGCACATCATAATTACTTCCTATTCAGACCATCAAACATGTGTTTACGTCTAGTTGATTATAATATTGATGACTGGTTGATTGTGACTAACACAACAAAGGGGTTTGGGAGCAGCAATGAGACATTCTGATTGGCTTTTTTACTTTTTAATCAAGGCTATAGCTAAAGCTGGAACATTTATTGGCACAATATAATTTCTTTAGAAACACCCCAAACCCACTTTAAATAGGTTTACATCTTCAAATCCATATGAACATTTAATGGTGGTTGTGTGAATAGAGAGAAAGGAGCATAGAGAAAGAAAAAATGTAAGATATATGCACGTTTTTGGCTGTTTTTTTGAGTGGGGGAGTTGGGGGTTGTTTCACTGACGAGTTATTAGGGTGCAGTGATGCATTCAGGTGGAGGCTCTTTTCAACACCAACTGTCTGAGCCTCCATTCTCCACATGGTCCTCTGTCTGCCCTCCATTCTTTCTCACTTGCTTTTTAAATTGCTCTACACCTGTCTGTACGACTTGCCAACAGGGTCTTTGTTTGAGGCCGGACCCTTCCTCAATTCCGACCACCGGAATCCATTTAATCGCACTGGATTTCAACACCTATGGTTCTAATACAAAAATCCCCAGGTCTTGGCAGGAAATGAACCTTTTCTTCCCTGCTGAATGCTGAATGAGTCAGATGGGGGCCAGAAAAATAGGCGACTTTAAGAGAATTCCTTCTCCACGCCAGGAGCCAATGCAATGCATCAATATTGTTTAAATTTTCATGCCTTTTCTGAGCTGGAAAGCTTTGACAGATGTTTTATGGAAACATCTTGACAGCTGACATGAGCTCAGCTCTTTTGAAATGTAAATCCGTTAACATGTATCATCCACATACAGTGCCTTGCATAGGGATTCACAGTCCTCAAATTTTCCCACATTTTCTTATATTGCAATCAGAAGCCTCCACATATTTTGGGCATAATTGGAAAGTGTGACTAAAAAAATACTTGGTATTGATACATTTACCCATGTAAACATTACAAAATATTTTGTGCATTTAGCTTCCCTGAGCTAACATGTTGTGAAACCACCTTTTGAGTCAATTCAAGCTAAAAGTCTTTTGGGGTACGTTTTTATATACCCTAAACCTGAGGGTGCAGAAACCTCCAGATCCTTCTGGCTTGCTTTTTTATTATTTATTTTTTCACTTAGGGTAAACCAAACCCTGCTTTAAATCTTTTCACAATTTCCCCCCAGACCTGTCCTGTGGTTTCCCTGCTGTTTTTCACACAGCTGTATTATACTGAGAGTTTAGAAAATGAAAGTGGGATCCATGAAATACTTACCCGATTCTTATGGCAACAGGCTAAATTGGATTTAATTTACGAATACGCACATAAAGAAGCCTGAATACATAGCTACACTACCTTTACCTTTTTTACTTCATTAACTGCTTTTTAAAAGGAAAATATTTTTTGGTATAAAAGACTTCAAATGTATAAGGAATTCAAATTAATTGATATTTCTGGAATGTGCATAATTTAATTAAAAATATATATATACGTGTAAAAACAAATGCCGATTTTTCACATGAGAATAAAGATTTTTATGTGTAGATGTAACATCTTTTGCCACGTTTTTAGGAAAATACTTAAAGACAACCAAGCTGGAAAACTGATGCTGGACAGACACAGTATGAGGCTTTGTTCGTGTTCATGTTAACGCTCGCTTCCAAAATGATGACAGAATAACCACCCACTCAGAGATGTGTTACGGGAAGAGAAGGCCGAAGCACCGAATGAGACAGCACTGTAACATTTTTGTCAGACAGGAACAAGAGCCGCCAGCTAGAAACGAGTTTGTCAAGCTGCTTGACAGGAGTTATTGCTGGGATTCAACTGTGAAGGAGCTGAACCTGACCGACTTCAATAAAAAAGGAGGAAGTTCTTTTTTATTGTTTAAAGCTCAGGCTTTTAATGAACCTTGGATAAAGAGAAAAAAAGGAAATGACTGAGAAGGAGCGTCAGTTAAGGAAGGAAGCTATAACCCAAATAATATTTTGATTTGCGAATTTGTATTTTCTTATGGTGTTTAAGGTTCGTTTAAATACTGTACCACTGTGCTCAAAGTTTTAACTTAGGATGTGAATTACTTTAGAATTCATAGTAGGGAATACTTAATAATTAAGAGCTTTAATATCATTGCTTTCATTATTTCTTGAGCTCAATGGTCTAACTCCCTGGCAAGACAAATGCAAAGGATACCCCTTCTCCGCCTTACTCAGCTATGGTGCTTTACTCGATTAAGTCCTTTATTAATTAACAGTGCAGTGGGATAACACCCGGTCATTATCACCAGGGAAGGGAAATAAAGGAAACATTTTCATAGAGCTACAGGCAGGTGCATAAAGATAGGGCCCAGAAAAGAGGGAGTTAGATCATCCTTTTAACAAGGCCCTGTCTGCCTATTAGTTCTTTCTATAATATTTATTGTGTTTAACCTATTCTGTACCGAGAAGAAATATGCTGCATTCTGTCAGTAAAAACAGAGAAAAAAAGGAAATGAATCGCAATTAACTCTATTCACATAAAAATCAGAGTTCTCTGCACATCAATGCCTAAAACAATTAACACCGCTGGAAACGTCTTTCCACACTTGGTGCAATTTAGTGACATAAAGGTCATTGGAAATTAATCTAAAAGGGGATAAAAGAAATCAGCCATGGGTGTAATTACAAAAGAGGTGCACGCAGGCTAGGTATTGTAACACAAATTTCTCTGGCCGTGATTCTCACAGCAAAATTTTCTGACAATGTAACTCTAAGCCGAATAAACAAGTTCAGGTACACTGAGGGGAAAGGCTTTAAGTGCGATAACATGATGCTTATTGGGTTTTGCTTATAGAGTCAAACCATTAGCTTAGAATTAGACTTAGACAAACTTTATTGTCATTTTGTAAACACAGGGTGCAGCCAAAACAAATCATTGTTGCATACAGCTAACAACAATATACTGAGTTTGTTATAGAAGTAAAATAACAATCATGAAAATAAAGTGCAGCAGTGATAGGTTAACTGTGCAAAAAATAACAACATCTCAAAAATAACAGTAGTGCAAAATACAAGTTTCGTCTCAAGTAAATGGATTATAAAAGTCCGGCGATGTTGAAAGTGCAAAATAATGGCGCAATATAATGGTGCATAATTACTGACTTCAACGTAAATGCAGAACAGGGACCAATCATTCCTAAAAGAAAAAAAATGTTTGTATAATTGCTTGTAATATAACGTTGGGTTTAAGCTGATGACTCTGATTTGTTGCTTCAAAACTAGACAATTACGTTGAATCTCTAACACCCAGTAGGCTAAAAAGTTAGACAAGAGTCTGCGAATTATCTGACATCGTTCATCTCGACACAAGATTAGCCTCCATCATCTCAGGTTTTCTTTTACCAAAGGATTGGTCATAAACTATATTTTACAGGGTTTTATTAATGGAACAACAAGTTATATAGGTTCACAACTGACTCAGGTCAGTTATTAAAACCCTCTGACCTCAAACTGAACAAGTCCAGCCTGACCTGACACGAGTAAACGCCTGGAAACTGTATGTGTCTTTGGTCCCATCGGCCCACTAAAGTGCCTCAGAGATTAGCAAATAAAATTAATGTTTAAGGGCTCGTATGTTGAATACTAAGAAAGGAAATTGTATATAGAATAAATCCAGTTTTCATGTACACATACTTTGCGTCCAAATCAGATGTTTTCAGACACAGACGACTGTCCCTAAGATGATAAAGGTCACAGAGAATATCAGAAGCAATAAGATCAGAATGAAATGTCCTGCTTTAAAGTATTTATTCACCCAAGTCACAGGTAAGGTGTGTCTGTGGAGCCTGCAGCCCTTAAGGATAAAACTTTCAATGACTTTCAAAAGCCGAAACATACAATCACAAATAAATAACTTGTCTATGTTCAATACTTTTAAAGATACTTATTTTAAGAAAACACAGAATTGTCAGTTGTTGGTATGGCTTGTTGTTTTGTTATTTAGCTGCATTAATAGCTGCCAATGGAATCCATATTTAATCATTAATGTTTCATCCCTTACCGATATTGTTACTTTTTCCTCCCCTGATCTTGAAGTCGATTCATATAGTTTGAAGAAAATGAGATGAAATTAGATAAAACAAGGAAAATATCTTTTTCTGTGAAATCGGAAAATAGGAACGCATCAAGAAACACACTCATCTTATTTCAAGTTAGTAATGACTAAAAGAGTTGTGGTTCGTCCAACTGCACAGATACACAACAGTCCATTACGTGTTCTGAAAACAGATGCCGAATCCCCTTCGGGAGAGTAACTGTGTCGCCATAAGTGGCCTTTAAATACCTTGTTTATCGCCGAAGCACAGTGTAGCACTGCACCATCCCATACTCTGCACCGCACTGACAGCTAGTATAATTATAGGAACAGCTGCTGGAAAGTGCTAAACGAAAACAGGTGGCGTCGGCGAGACTCGCTCGGAAATTGTTAACCAGGTTGGCATTGTCTTCGACCACGCTTGGCAGCTTCGGCTTTAATTATGACAGAGCATGTTCCTAAAACTTTCCTGTTCGTTCTAAAAAACATTGCTAAGGTTCTCAGGTCAGAATTATCAGGTTCTTTTTTTTTATATGAAAACAGTGTGTTCAAAAAGAGAAAGCCATTCAAGTGCAGAGGAGAGTGAAAATTAAAATAAAAAAGGAAACACAGAGAAACTCAAATACTCAACCGCTTTAATTTATAAACTTTTAGAGCTGCAGTAACATTTTGGAGCCTTAAATTAATAAATCTGCACAAGCTAAATACACTTTAGCTTGTAAAAGCAACTTTTTTTAAAATCTGCACATGCTGATATCTATAGCAGGTCGGATGATCCTGTCTCACATTCTCTGATTTACCTCAGCTGAGACTAAACTGCATTTTACAGACTCATTTACAAAGAACCAGGCAAGAAAAGAGAGAAAAAAATCAGCAATCTGCTGATTATTCCCAAATTCCTTCAATTTAAATGTTAATTTTCAAGCTTCATCACAACATAAAGACTAAATTGCAAAAGTTAAAGAACCTGTGTACACCAAGAACTGACTCATCTCCTTGAGATGTTTGCCGGTTTCTCCCATGATAATGTATCTGCCAAAGTCACCTGGAGTAACATAAATAAACTGTTGAAAGGACTCAGGAGGAAAACTCTGTCATTCGCACATTATTTAGGAAAATTGCAACACATGACCTCATCCTTGCGAGGAAGCATTACTCTAACAGACACCTAATTAGATTAACTGGGAAGATGTCTTTTTTGGCATAGTTGCCAAAAGCATGCAGGTTCACAAAACCCCTGGTTATCATTACTTTAAAAGAAAAAGCCATAACCTTTATCATCACCTGAATATTACAAGATCAAAGCAGATGGGAATCAAGGCAAAGAAGAACCTAAATCTATTTAAAAGAAAAGAAATTAAAGGAGAAGTAATAATGTAATGTATTTAAACTTGTACTCATTAGATTAAGAAATCTCTGCTACACAGATTTATGTGGATAAACATAATATCTAATACTAGTAACTAACAGTAAAGTGGATCCAAAGAGTCTAAACCAGGTATCACGACAAATCCTGCAACTTATGTATATAAATAGAGTTTATTCATTGCTTTTAAGAATAAAAATCCCAAGGTACTGAAAACCAAAAGCTAAAAAGATAAGATATTAGATTTGGTGTGTGTGCTTTAGTTACTTTTATTTACTATATTAGTAAATAAAATAACAGGAAGTAGCAGAGCAAGATAAGAGGAGAACGTGCACTAAATGATTTAATCCCAAACCGCCCCTATGCACTAACCCTTAAGTATCGAGTGGCACTCCTTGTGAACTCACACGCTGCTGTGGAGGGAGGTTTGACTGAAGGTGGGGAGGATAAACCAGAAAGAGACGGCCTCTTCTCTCCAAAGGAAAAGGAAAGCAGTCATTGCTTGACAACACAGTGATGCCCCATGTGCAAACATTTGCCCCTATCCTTACAAAATAAATGTATACGGTCATGTACAAATATTTCAAAGAGGACCTTCCCTTCAAGGATTAATGATGTCTCTTTTCCGTTTTCCTAACTTCTGATTTTCTGTCAGTGTGACGAAGATGCAGAAAACCAGCGGAACTTAGATTTGAATGCAAGTGTTTCCTCCACCATTAGTTCACTGTTACACCTGCTGCGAATTTCCAGCGACCCAGTCCTGGAGACTCGCTGTTTAAGGGCTAAACGGTCCATTAGCCCTACCCACTATGTGGTCTGGGCCCCTCTGCAGGATCAGAGTTTGTGCTTAGGGGACGTGTTTGGGGGTCGGTTTGGAATTGGGCCAATGTCTTTGGTCAGGAACAGCTGTAATATGGACTAGTCTCTATATATTGTGCATTTTCACTGATTCATGTGACTTTGAAGTATGAGAAGTTGAAATACAGTAGAAATAAAATACAATCAAAAGGCCCTTTCTTATTGACATGCTTTTGAAAACCCAGGTAGATGTGCATTTATACACAGTTTTATCCAGGTAATTTCACTTTGCTTTACTTCGGCCCTATGACAGACCTAGTACTTTCCAGCTTTCCCAAGCCTTTTGAGTGGTGGGGTTGTGTAAAGCTGCAGTGTTTTATTTAACAGTTGGAGGTAGTGCGTAGTTTATTGTTTCCTAATACCTTTCAAGATGTTTTGAAGCGAGAATGTTCTACTTGATACCTTAGATGTGTAGTTAGTTTGTCAAGAAATAGCCTACTTTTAAATCTGTGTCAAAGCAGCAGAGCCTCAGGTCCTCAGGACGGTGTTGTTGTTTTCCAAGATAGGAGTGGGATCTACGGCTAACCTCGGCTGTTACATAGATTAGTAAGTCAGAAAACACAAAAAGTCGTTTTTTAGATATTTTTAAACACAAAGGTGCGCCTAAAACTATAATGTGATACGTCAGTTCATCAAGATAATTATGATTGTACTTTTGAATATGTTTTTAGAGTGATGGAGTCCTGCCGATGGCCCGGTCTGGCTGCTAGGCTACTTAAGCTAATCGGGTAGTAGTAGCAATGGGAGTCCCAAGAGAGAGCTGACAAAGCCGCCCTAGAGTTCGTAGATTTCCTGTGTAAACCTAATTTACTGGACTGACTGGAGTCTTTCAGCTACTGGATATCCTTTTTGAGGGTTAGGCTTCAATTTTGTTGGAAAAATATTAAGGTCATTCAGATCAACCTTAACTTTCGTGCTGTAGTTGTTTTTAAGAATATTGGTAAGGTAATTAAGTAAAGGCAAATGCATACATAACTGTCAAAACTAATCCAATATAAGGCTCTTATTTGTTGAATAGGTTATTAAAAAAAGAAGAAAAAATAAATAAAAAAACAGCATCTAACTGTAGAGTTTTACAGCCTACAGTGTAGGAAGATGACAAAGGAAAACTAAGAACTGAAAGTTTAACAGGAAATGGGTAGAATATAATTTCCTGGAATTTCCCTTTTTAAAATAAAACACCAAAAAAATCTCCAACATCTCAGTGGGCTACTTCAAAATGGGATAGTTGTGGATTTGATTCCAGCTTCTTGCTGGCAAGTGCCCCTGAGCAACTCAACCCCAAACTGCCTGATAATCCGCATACCGGTGAACATTGTGAATGAAATTGGGTGAAAGTAGTATTATCAATCTGACAAGAAATATAAATAAATTCACTCAATTAAGTTAATTATTTAAAAATATAGTTTACTGGAGAAGCAGGTTAAAAAAAAGACGCAGCTTTAAGTTATATTTTACCTACATTTCTTTAAGCTACTGTTTTTCAACCTTAGAAACAAGTGCACCAGGATTGCCTTACCAAAAAGTCATTTAATAGATTGACCCTGCCTCAGTGACTCAGTTACAGTCCAGTGGTAAAAACATACACAGGGGATATTTAGCCACCATATTAAGGCCACTGCGACTGGCATTTATGAAGCAGGCCATTACTCTATGATAATTGTCACCAATACTGTCACACGTTTGTCTACCCTGTCCTTAGCTTTTCTCGTGTGACATAAATTTAACTGTCACATCAATCAGAGTCCGCAATTAATTGTGCAATTAAGATTCTCATTGCTTGGCAGATATAGCTACTAATGGATCAGAGACAAGTGTGATATGATCATAAAGAGGGAATTTTAATGTAGTGTTTAATTGCTCTTATGTGTCTGTCCGTGTTCCAGCTGAGGCTACATGGGCCCATTTGTTCTTCAGGCCTGTTGGAAATGAAATATGCTGTTCATGTAGTGGCACAAAACGATGTAAGGGCAGTTACGGCCAATGTTATTACACTACTCAAGCATATGTGACTAATCAGCACCATATTGCGCGTGAGATTTTACATGGAGCATATTAGCATTTGTTAATGTTTTTGCTTGATTTTTTTTTTTCTTTTTTGCTCAGGACATGCTTGGATGTAAACATATGTTTGGGTTTGTTTTAGTGGCACACAGGGGGGTGCATCAGTGTGAAGGCCTTTTATATTAGTAAATACTGTATGTGGAGGAAGTATGGCAGCTTTGTCATTTTCAACATCTGCTTCTGTTTGCTGTGCAGTAAAACCTGATATCTGACTAAATAACAAAGCTGGAAAATTAATCCTCACAATCTAAACCTAAGACCAAAAAATGCTCGTAGGAAAACAAATAACCGGTATTACATGCTAGGAAAATTATCCCTGCAGAATAAACATCTATTGACTGTTTATTGGATGAGTTAAAGTGTTTTATTCACAACAGACCAAAGTTCCCAAACCCTGATTATGCTTCTGACAATCTCTAGTTGAATGTTATTAAAGGGCCTCAAAACTATGGCTAAATTAAAGTCTAGAAAAAGTTAGGAAGTAATAAAAACCTTGGTATAACAACCTAATACTAATCAGTTTTTACACTAGTCTATAGGGAATAATCTATCGCAATAAAGGTTCGTCCACCTAAAGGACCCTTCAAAGTTGTAGAGGCCAGGAGTTTAGATGGCTCATAGTAAACATACAGCTGTTGTCACGCTCTGCACCTGTTGCTACATAGGCTGCAAAGCACATGGTCTGTAAGTCTACAGGGAGATTCAAGCACATCTTGTTGTTTTTTTCTCTTTTAAAGTGCTTGCATTTTGTATTTAACTTTACATTTGGTTGATGAGTGCAGTAGTAGATGTTACATGTTATAACAGAACAGGTTTATAACTTATGAAACTCACAGCACCCTTTATTTCATTTTTCAAGGTAAGATATTTGCCAGGGACATAATTCCAGGAATATACGAGCATCCCAAAAAAGACAAACAGTTTGCTTATGTGAAGTATGTATATTGCATCACAAAGGTGTGATGATTTCTTCATGGTAATATATGCTTCAACACTGGGCTGGATGATATGACCAAAATTTATATCACAATACATTTCTTAATTTCAGTTGATAAGGATACTATTTCGATACCCATGTAGAAAAAAATAAAAGCCTTAGAAAGACAGACAAGAAAACAGATGACTATATGAATTTATAAAAAAATGCTTTAAAAAATGCAAAATAACATCAAAGAAATATTAGCTTTAAAAAACAAAAACACATTAAACTACACGAAAACCTGGAACATCAGTCACTGACAAATGCTATGTTTATAGACTGTGATGTATAGTTAAAAATAGCAGAAATATCGCAACATTTATTGCTGTTAAAATATTGTCCAGCTCTACCTTAAAAAAGATGATTCCTTTCTTGTTATTGTCTTAAAACTGAATATCCTCCAAATCATTTAGTCATTTTATGGCAGACATGCAGCAATGTAATTAGGATATAAATAAAGACTTTTTATTTACGTCCAATCTTATTGTATATGGAGAGAAGAACTTGATTTGTTAATACTTAGAAAGTAATGAAAGCATTGGAAAATAAAGGTCATAGCTGCAACTTTTTTTTGTTAAAATTATATATTTAAAAAAGTAAATAAATAAAAAGACATTACCTCCATTAAAAAGTATACACATATATTTGTTTCATATATTTTGATGGGTCCAAAATATATACATATTTGCTTCGAGCTAAATGCTAATGTTACCAATAGTACAGCAGTTCTAACCTGTGTGAGACATTGCCAGCATCTAGAAGCTCTGATAGTTCTGACAAACTGCTTCTTCTTTGCATTACATTTCTTCCCATTTACCAAAAAACAAGCAAAATGAGGGTAAACTTTGGCCAAGCTTGTGAATCTCGGAGTTGACTTAAGAAAATAAAGGAGCAAAGAAGCAACACAGAGGTTGTTTGCTAGCAAAACCTGGCGACTTGGGATCAATTTTAGAAAAACATGTTATTTCTTTATGTAAAAAAAAGAGGTAAAATAAACAGTTTATATGCTTGGACTGAAGTTGGTAAAGTGAAAAACTGTCAAACACCACAAAGGACAATTAACATATTTTGCTCAACATTTAGCCTTTTATCTTGCCTGAAAGTACATGTTTATTGAAAGCTATCGAAAGATGCTGCTATTGCATCCATAAGCGTGTCAAAACACACTCTAACCGTGTTAATTAAGGATGTGATGCAAACATGCTGGAAGAATAAATTAATTCCTCGGGGAGAGAGAGAGCAGTGAACATGTAATGGAACATTTAAACAAAAGAAGATGTGTGGGATTTATGACACAAACATCAGCGGGCAAATGTCAACCACACGGAAACGGGCTGGTTTTTACGATCCTATAAGCAGCCGTCCATGTGTGTGTGTTTTTGTTTGTTTGTGTATGTGCATATCACTCACAGAACAATTTAAAACATCACCCGCTTGTCACCGAGGCCATTGGATGAATGACAGCCGCTAAATGTTCATCTATGGGTTTAAATTTATATGGATCTGTGGAATTGCTCTGAAGATTATACACATTCAAACACACATTCATCCATCCACAAATTCTGGGCCAGAAGGTAATTACCAGATATGCTTTTCTATCATCCTTTATTCGCAATAACTGTCACAGGCAAAAACACCAACCACCTTATCTGATTTTTATTTTCTTTTTTTTCTGCCATAAAAGAAAAATACGAAGGAGGTGATTGAATTCTATGATATTAGACTTGGAAAATGTATGGATTAAAGTACAACAACAACAAAAGAAAGTTTATCCACTAAAATTATTACTGATGTCATTTTTTTCACAGCACAAGAGAAATGAACAAAATCTAGCCTAAAAACTCCAACACATGACCAATGATACAAGTCAGTGATTAATTTCAACCAACTCTGCAGCATTTTTTAACTTTAGAAAGCAACAGAGAAAAAGGACAACTTTAACAATTTAAGAGAATTAACTCAGTAACGCAGAAAAGAGTGAAGTGCAAAACTTTTTTTAGTCAAATCTGCCTCAGGTTTTTAGAATAGTGCATAGTTTTAACAGCTCCTTTGGCACGGTTGGGAGCCTCGGTGCCAGGCTGAGTTTTATAGGAAGTAGAGAGGTTGGACTAAAGGGCTTCCTGCTCTGTTGAGGTGCTGTGAAGCCCACACCTGCTGTCAGAGCCACTAAGAGCAGGCTGGATGAGGGCAGTAGCCCTGCCATCTGTTTCGCGACAGCCAAAGTCACCCTGTATGCAGGCGCCGCATCGGAGCACAAGTCTGTGTGTGTGTCTGCAGGAATGTGTCTTCGGATGTATGTGAATATATAACCAGAGATGCCTGTTTGAGCAAAATTATAAAGATGGTTCAAAAGAGAATAAAATAAAAGTGGAATAATTATAAAAAGAATAAAACTGCTATTTTTCACAGACTGATTCATTGGATAATCCGATCATTTGTGACCACTGTTCTTCAGAAACGCTGTCCACAAATTAGCCTAATATATTTTTGTGCAACTGAAAGATTCTAAACCAACATTTCAATTAGAATGAAATTATGATGAGCTGTGGGCTTTGACTAGGCCATATTTGTTTCACCTGTCCTCTTATCCCCAAAACAACTAAGTAATTGTTTTTGAGCCATTCAGACACTGATCTTGTTTGCATTATTTGGAATTTATAGCCTTTTCATGTTCCAGGTCTCAAATATGACTAATAAATAAAGTTTTTTGGCCAAATTTCTTGGTTACAAGAAATTCAGTGACTGCAAGGTCTGCCGGTCCTGTGATCTTAGAGTAAATCCAGATCATAACCCCACCACCACCGTGCCTAACATCTGATATGAAGTCTTTAAACCAGGTTTGGTTTGCACCACCTCTCTGACTCCTTGACATCTGAAGATCTAGTTCGGCATCTAAACAAGAGCATAAATCCCTTCACTATGCACTGCATGGTGCATTTTGGCCAAATATAAATACTTTGCTTTTATCTGTTCATATATCATTCCAGACGTCTAGCTGTTTATTTAGATGCCACTTTGAAACACCAATTATGCTGTCAAATTATTTTGATGATTTATCATGACAAGAAAGTCATATTTATTTCAACTTTTAAATGTCTATCATCTTGTATTTGTCTTGGGACAAATTTACTGGTATGTCTTCTCTTCTTCTTTTATATTTTTGAATCTGGTGCTTATTCTAAGCTGTCATTGGAGGAGATGATGAGTAGGTCATCGCCTGGACAGCCAGTCAGAAAGCCTCTTACAGATACACAGGAAAAAAACAACAAAAAAACTCCAGTATAAATCATCTTAAATCTAGGGACACTTTTTGAACCATGGAAGTACCTGGAAAGAACATATCGTTGCACAAGGGGGACATGCAAACCCCTTTCAATAAGATTAGACTGGAGGACTTTCTTGCTGTAAGGCATCATTGCCAACAGCTGTTCTCTAAAATATAAGAATACAGCAAAGGCCCATATATATTAGCACAGTGTACAGAACTTTCCTCATTTGGTTTTGTTTCTGGTTGATGACACATGAAGGGGCTTTGTGTGGAGTTGCAATTTTGAACTTCGGTTTCATAAAAACTAAACCTTAAAAAGACCTTAAACATCCATTTTATCATTTCCTGATACATAAAACCATACAACAGAAAGTCGTCCTTTTTCATCATGTCTGGGTCTCTAATTAAACGAGAGAGTTGTTGCTTTTCACCTAACCTCAAAAGCGTCATATTCTATATTTCTGCATTTTAGACTATTCATTCAAAAACGTCTTTTTTTCATCTTGGCAAATGAAATGAGGACTGTTATAAGGAGCTAAAATGGAGTGAAACTAGGCATTGAAAATACTTCTTTAAACCACTAAGAGAGAAAAATCTATGAATATATATATATA
>JAUZNJ010105631.1:0-10446 GCA_034780135.1 Jordanella pulchra | reverse complement strand
AACCTTAGCACTTAGCTAAGCTACATGGGGGGAGCGCAGAAACTTATTTAGATTTAAAATAGTCCCTGTTGTCCTCTGTTGTCTCTGATGGTTTTACGATTCTGGTGGGGAGTAGATAGTAATTAGTCCACCCACACAATCTAGTTCATTTGCTCCTCTTCGTTCCCATGTTGACAGTTGGTTTCCTCTGTAGTTCTTCGTGTTCCTTAATCCACAGGTGGGGTTGTTTGTTTTCTTTTTTTCCTAAGCATAGCTTTCAGGACAGATTTTAGGGCAGAAATAATAAACCTTTATGCTGCTCTATGTTTCCTTCATTTCACCTTTGGATTTCCCTCTCTCCAGCCTTTCTAAGCTATTCATTTCATGACAAAATGCTTGTTCAGTCTGAACAGCATTTGGTTTGACTCATAAGAGTACAGCAGCCCGTTGTGTTGGTGAAGAGAGCCGTGTAATGAATCAACACACAAGAAATTATTGCCCATTGTTGTCAGGGAATGAGTAGGGCGGCAGTATAAAATGGGCTTAAGCGTATAAAAGGATCCTCAAGCCTAGCCTTCTTCCTTTTTCCCTTTTGTACATTTTCACTTTATTTTTCCTTTTTAATTTCTATTTGATTTAGACTTCATAAAATTGAATTTTTAAAAGCTGTAGTTAAGGGATTAATTATCTAGTGGTAGTTTGCTCTGTTATTGACTGACAGTTGATGGTTGACATACTGCTTGGACTATTTTCTCCTTTACTTGATGTAGTGAAATCTCACATCAGCGTCTGTGCAGACTGTGACCGTCTACATTCAGCAGCATCAGATCAAAGATGAGGCTTTTCACTGTGGTGATCAGGCGCTTTACTGAAAAAAGGAGTTTAGACTTGCAAAGACACTGCAGTGAAAGTATCAAGAAATCCCAGAAAAATTAGCCAGTGCTCTGTTGATGTGACACTGTTTACCAGATTAATGATAAATGAAACGTTTATCCTTTATTATCATTTCTGTTCTCACTGCCTGGATTTTCTGTTGCTGACGGAAAGATGGCTGAACCTAAAATAACCTGCTCTTTTTTCAGCTCCCAAGACTGGCTGGCCTTGGTGGTATCTATAGAATATGGATCTTAAATCCTGTCCACACTCTTATAAGGACCTCCAGTTGTTTGTTATAGAGCTCACTGTACTGTTATAGTTTGTCACCCACACAAATTTAATTAGGGTTTTATTATGGACCATTTCTAAATTTCTTGCTGATTTTACTCCTAACTAGAACGATCTTTCAATTTGTGGGGATTTTATCACCCATGTGTTGTCCTACTGACCCACTCGCCTCTGGGTTTGTAAGGCTTTTCAGTCCTTCTAAATGACGCAATCAATAAACAGACTAACGCATTACCTCGGGCATTCACTGGATCTTGCTATAGCCCATGGATTGTCTATTTTATACTGCCACATTTCTGAAACTACCATTTCAGATCATTTCCCCATTCAATTAAATTCAGTCTGCAGCTCCCTATTGAGCCAGAAGGCCCCTGGCTGCAGGTTGTCACTGTCACATTTTCACCTCTGCCACTGCTGGGCAGTTTGCTGCTGCTTTCATGGACTCACAGTTTTACTCATCAATAGGTCTGGATACATCATTATGTTCTGATAACTTTCTCTCCTCTTTTTACCACAAATGCCTGTTAAATCCAGGTTACAAACCCAGAGCTGAGCCAACTGAACAGAAATGCAGAAGAAGCCATGGAAGAAAGACAAACTGCAGAGCTCATTGATTTTATTGCTTAGTATCAAAGACCAGTTGTGTGAGGAAAGTCTCAATTTGTATCCAATACAATCACTGATACCCTCAGGGCGGTGTTTGATGTGTTAACCTCAAAGCCCTGCCCCACCTGATACTTCGGTCACCTCTTGTAAGAAATTGCTCACCTTTATTGAAAAAGTCTGTTGGGCAGGCTGAGGCTACATCTGCTAGTGTTGGGACTGAGCTTTCTGTTGGCTTAACTGGTTCTGCTGTATTCAAGCAGATTAAATCAGTTTTTCTTGATCATGTTTCACATAACCTTTAACTCTCACGTTGTTTTTTCCCTCTACATTGATGATAGAGGTTTTAGTATGATTGTTCCTCAAATCCTCTATTATATGAACTCATGCATTACTCTTGGGTGTAGGGTGAGAATTGTTCTTTTATGTAATTTGTAATGACTGCTTACATTGATCTTAGTTTTCAAGTAGGTGGATAAAAACACATATAGAGTCAGATAACCTTTAAAGGAACAGTGTGCTACTGATTTCACTTTATACCAGCTAAATTAATGTATATCTTTTATAAATACATATTCTAACAATCACATCAAAAAGAAAGTGTTCCCATAGCTTAGAACGAGCTGTGAGGTGACAGTGTGCACAGTTGAAGATGCCATCTTTCATTACGGTAGTAGAAAGGGGACATAATTGCTACCATTGCTACTACTCCTACTCCTTGTCTTCCATATTCCAACCGGGTCTTGGGGCAGCATTCTCAGTAGCAACTCCCACACTTCCTTGATCGTCCACTGAGGCCTCTCCCAGTGGGACGTGCCAGGAATATCTCCCAAAGGCGGCATCCATTGAAGAAGATGTCCAAGCAACAGCTGGCTCCTCTGGATGTGGAGGATAAGCAGCTCTTCTCCCTGGATGACCAAATTCCTCACCAATCTCTCAGGGAGTGCTTAGCTACGCTTCAAAGGAAGCTCCTTTCAGCCGCTGGCATCTGGGACCTCGTTCTTTCAGTGATAATCCAGATTTCATGACTATGCTACCCTATCTTATTTCATCTTTATATGAAGATGTGTTGTCAGTGGAGGAGGATAATAAAAACAAGTTATAGCCTGAAGAAAATAAGAGTCACCATTATTACAGCTTTTACCAGGTGGAGACTATTTATGATGGACACAGAGGCTTCAGTCTGTCTGCTAGATGGGTAATTTAGTTTAAGAGTGAATTTTCCTTTTTTGGCAATATGTTACAAACAGGGCAGTGTCGTTTAGCAACTAATCTGTCCTCCCAGCAGAGGCAGCTAGTTGTCTGTTGACCTAAACTAGATGAGCTCCACTGCTGCACTTATCAGTTTATTCTCCAAATAAGTCAGACCAGCAGGTGAAAATAGCTGTTAGCTTTTAGCATTAGCTTGGTATCAAATACATAGAGGATATATTTGTAACTTTTTGTCCAAAAAACACAGAATTTGTTTCATCCTGTTCCTCATAAGCCGGTGGGACACAAACTCATACAGGATGATGACTTCGTCACATTCATGACTTTCTGCAGCTTCCATAGTTTTAATCTGTGCTTAACAGCAAGACATCAGAGCACATTTCTCGGTTTTTTGTAATAAATTCAGGTCAACCATTAGATGGAGTTAATCTTTCACTGATGCTTTGAGCTGCTTTTAGTTGTCTCAACTGGTGCCGCTTGGTGGTACAGCTGTTTACTTTGCACAAGCAAGGTTCTGGGTTTGGATTTTCAACTGGAGCTGAAATTTTAAGAATGGAACATCCTCTTTTTCTGGAGTCTTCTGCATTTTTTTATGATCGTAATTAAATAAAATAGTTGTGCTTTGTGGGCTTCAAAAATCTCATTGTATCCGTTATAGAATA
Organism: Jordanella pulchra; assembly: GCA_034780135.1. NCBI lineage: Eukaryota > Metazoa > Chordata > Actinopteri > Cyprinodontiformes > Cyprinodontidae > Jordanella > Jordanella pulchra. Next base: position 6,826 of record JAUZNJ010105631.1, on the reverse strand, counting down.
TGATGAATATGATGACAATAAAGGCTTTCTGATTCTGATTCAAAAATGCATTCCAAGATTCAGTTAGATGAGTTTGTACTTTTTTGCACGAGTTTGGAAAAGTTTGCACCATATTGTGTTGTTTATAGAAGCTTGGAGCATCTTGCAGTAGAAATGTCTCATTTTGGCAATAGCTCCTTAGATATTGGTGTTGGTCTGTTTGGCAAATGTGGCTTCTGTTGTGAAATATGTCCTTGGATGATTGAATAACCCACTGTGCAACAGACAAAATGTTGTGTTTCATACAGTAACATACCCATAAATGTTTAAAAGGGGCAACAACTCCTACTGATTATCTATTTCTCATGAACACACAAACCCACACACATGCAAATATTCACCACTTCAGTTATCTCTGAGACCGTCAGGGGTTGAGGAGATTAAAGAAAGAATAACTGCAGAGACCTAAATAAGTCTGCTGTGATAACAATCATTTTAGAAAGGAATAGAAGGGGATACAAGGGGGGAGGCAATAGGTGGGTGTCGGATGGGAAGAAAAAAGAATTTGGAGAAATCATGGTAATCTTAAGTTTTTGTTTCTTATTAGAGATGTATTGCTCTCCAATAAACTCAGAGGAAAATGGAAATGGAAAGAAAAGATCACTCCAGTGAAAGAATAAATTAAAGTTAAAATAGCAGAAATGGATCTGAGGTTTGAATAATGCGAAATGAAACTGTTTAACAAAGAGCAAATATTAACCATTTATGTACCCCGTGAAATGGCTTGTCAAAATATGTCCAGCTGCTGCTTGTAAATGAAGGGACTCATTTATGTAGGCTCATTTTAACGGGTGTTATTATTTTACAGTGCAAACTGAAGAACAGATGAACGTGATTACAATAATCTACTACTAATATCAACAATCAGGGAAATATCTATAAGTGGTTCTCCATTACCAGGGTATGCTAATACCCCTGGCACTACTGTCCATTCAATGCCCATTACTTTTATTGAGGTAAGCAAGGTTTAATTTAATTTGAGATTTTGGGACGAAAAAAGAGGGGAAAGATGTGTGGCAAAGATCAGGACTCAAGACTCAAACCCATGAAACAGGACTCTGTTTATGGGTCACCTACTTAACCCACATAGAATATTTTCCTAAGGAGACTTTTCTATTCAGGTCAGGTCATATTCATTCATTTCCCATTACAGAGTAGTATGTCAGAGGGGGCGGGATCTTTAATAGCAAGGGGGCGCAACTATCTACCCACCTTATCAAATGGAAGGACACAAACTACAGCACACGTGAAGGTAAGCTAACGCTGCCTACTCCTATCACCAACTATTGTTAGCTTATAATTGTGCTTACATACACAATTGATTAATTGGATGTGGTTCAAACTGTACCGAGTGGCACTAAAATAAGGCAGCATCAAATCGGAGTGTCACTAGTCACAGCTCATCAGTAATATCTTCAACCAAACAGAAACTAAAAATAGTAAAGCACTCGTAATGGTTACTAATGGATGAAAAGTTGAAACAATCAGTAGTAAAGCTACTAGTGAGATTGCACTGCCGTCCCATTGAACCAGTGATGTGGCTATTGCAGTCACAGCTAACTGTGGTCAAAAAAGCCCTTAGAGAGTGTCACCTGCAAGGCAGAATTTAATTTACACGTGGGGTCACAACAAAAAAGGTTCCATCATGCTTCTAGATTGGGTTGACTTATTTAAAATACCTATGTCACCCTAAATCATTTTTTAAGCTTTTAACTATTTTTTTAATGCTGTTCCTCTATCAAAATTAGCCGCCGTTGGGCTGTGTTCATTCAGGGAAGCACTGACCTTGAATGCACTGTGCCTGCACAATAAAAAACATGCCCACTTTGTCCAATCATGAGCAGTGATGTGATTTCTGCCCAAGGTTGAGACCAAGTCGCTTTTCGAGCATAAAATCAAGCATTGGTGGTATATTTAGATAAAAGCAATAAGTGGGGTGATTTTAAAGTGAGCAAGACATTCATAATAATTCATAAAAAGTAAATAATAGAGAAACCGACTTAAACAAGGGAAGAAACAGCAACTAACAGCAGGGACATAAACAACTTATTGAGCTTGTTAGGAGTAATGATGGTTTTAAAGTCCAGCTGCTGGGAGGACATTTAATGGGCATCAGGAAAACGCCAACACATATGGAAGCTTTTTACTGAAAACTGAACTGTGTTTATACCCAGCTTAGGGAATGACTTAATGTCCTTGATTATTTATTTCAGTGAATGGAGACAAAGTTGGTGGATGGGAGCGAAATTAATGCTTTATGTAAACACTAAGTATGGATTCTAGTCAGGTGGAACATCCCCACAAAGGCACATATTTGGTGCTGTGTTGTTGGCTGTGGAGTTCTAGACCCCTGAAAAAAATCAACTTAATTCTGCCGCCCACGTAGCAGAGAGCAGAGCTAATATAGTGAGCACATAAGCAATAAATTACCAATAAGAACCACAGGATTAAAATGTGAATATGCTTGCTGGAGGGATTGCTAAAACAGCTTTATAGTTCCTAAACGGCTAAAAACATCAACATAAGAAGGGATTACAATATGAGATCAACAGCAGTTTTTGTTTAAAAAACATGAAATAAAAGGCTAAATATTAACAGTGTGAAATGTGCAATTCAGACAGACCTTATCCAGAGTATTTAGAGAGGAACAGAATTAACTATTTGCACAAAATAAAGGGTCTTAGAAAATGTAAGAGATGGACAAAGCAGGGATGAGAATGTCAAATGTGTCTGGACCTCATTGTGGTCCAGTGGTAACTCCCAGTTGGGCCCAGGGGGGCGAAGACCCCAGAAGCTCCTGGATTTTAGCACTATAGCAACCCCAAAACCATTAATTTCATCTCTCAATTCCAATTTTTTGTTAAAAAAATATTCCTGCTTGGTGGGGTAACATGAATGTTAGCAGGCATCTGACACAACTTTCCTGACAGCCAGCCTGACTTCGTCCTTTAATGTTCTTCCTCTATCCGTGGAAAGTGTGGCCTTTAAGGTTGATTTATGCATTGGTGCCTTAAAATAACTTGACTGACTTGATGCAGAAAACAGTTCAGTCTGTTGTCTTTGAATAAAGGTTTCCTGATCAGAAGCTTCCTCAGTCTGCAGTCAGGTTCTCCACAGTCCTGCTGATGACCTAATTATCTGACTCATGTATGTCAAAGCAGAGAAACGTCCAAAAGCTGAAGAACTAGAACTGAAGACCCAGGATATGGACTCATTGTGTGGTGTAACAAAAAACTTTGTTAAAACCATGTTTGTGTTGAGATGGAGCATGCTATTAAAGCATGTCTTATTTTTACAGAAGTCTTCGTAGCTTTTGTCTCACCCTAAGAATGAAGAAGACAAACTCACCGTGGGAGGTAAAACTGGCATTTTGGAAGCTGGTGTGTGAGCTGTGTGGGAGGGTTGGCAGGATTGTTTGCATGCAGCATTCCCTAGTAGTTCGATGTCAGGGCAAACAGCCTCAGCATAGTCAAAATCTGTTTAAAATATGTAGAGCAGGTTCTACAGTTTTTTCACTTTCTTGGTTTGTTGTTAAGAGCCGCCGTTTGTTTCACTGCCCTGAAAGAGAAAGACAAATGGATTAAAGAGTTTTTTTAAGCTTACCATTTTTGAATCTCCTGTAATTAAAAAAAAAAAAAAACTCAAAACATAAACACCAAGATCACTTCCCACAATGCAACACGGCAGAGTTCCCTCCATGTTGATTCATTATCCTTACTAGATTTTTAACCAGCTTCTCTTTGAAAGATGATCCCAAGCACATCCTGGTCCTTTAGTCACGGACATATCTATTCAGTTCAATTCAGTTTTTTTATATAGCACCAAATCACAACACATGTCATCTCGAGGCACTTTACAGAGACAATTCATTCAATATACATATCTGACATTTTATTTCCTTAAAAATCATCAGGATAATTAAATTGGATCAGGTGATTCCTCTTAGTGCCTTTTAGAAGGACAAGCTAATGATAGAAGATTGCTTCTATGTATGTAGTGACCTGTGATGGTTTCAGTTTCCTGGAGGGTTTTCAGATAAAGTGGGAGCTATCTTAAATCGATCTTAAATCCTAATGAAAGCAAAACAGAAATTCTGGTGTTTGGACCTTTTGACCCGCTGAACATTCTGAGCCCACCTGGTCCTTAAGCCACCAGCCTCAACGTCATTGTTGATGTGGATTTTAAAATCAACAGTCGAATTAATGCTGTTGTTAAAGCCAGATCTTAAAATCTTTTTTTCTGAGCAAAAGTAAAACAGTTTTAATGCTGTAAGAATTAGAGATAATCATGTATGGAACTGCAATGACTTGTATACAGGCACAAAACAAAATTCACTTTATCGCCTGTAGTTAATCTACAATTCCTCTTAACAGGAATCAAAAAGCGGGAGCATATTTCACCTGTTATTGCATCTTTGCACTGGTTTCCTGTCAACTTTAGACTTGATTTTAAATCAGACAACCTTTACTAAACTCTCCTCATTCATCCCTCCTCTGGACGAGCTGTTTTGGCTTTCCATCCTCCCAAAGGCCACGTCCCCACAACCTGCAACCATGACAACCATTGAGAGTACATACGGGTAGTGGCTAAGAGTGATGAATAATAAATTAGATGAAGGCCATAGCTTGACCGATGTGTGGTTAAAGACTGCTCTTAACACATTATTTCCCCTTATGACATCATAAAGGGCATTACTTTCAAACAAAGCATTTTAAGCACACTGGTCAAAGCTGATTAAAAGCAGAGTGGATCCAGTCCAGTTTTACAAGTAAAAGATTACATGTGCAAAAAAAGAAAAAGAAAGGCAACAAGGTAAAGTGTTTAAAGAGCAGGAGAAACACGTAGCACCGGGCAAAAACACCATTTATTGGTTTAGTGTTCTACTTAAAGCCTAAAGGTACATTACTTTAGTATCTCCAAGTCATGACACATGCTGAGTGGTAATATGCTCCTTTAGACTGACTGTAGACCAGGCAGCCTGCCTCCTTCTCTACATCAGCTCTTTCCCTCCATCACGCTGCTGCTGCTTTTCTCCTGGTGATGGCAGGTAAGAAAATAGTTTTAAATTCTTTGCAATATTTTTTCGAAATACTTCTTTGGGTCATGTTGTTCTTTGTCTTTGCATTTTAAAAAGTTAATCCAAACCCTATCAAATCAAAGCCTTTCATTAGGGTGAGCCCAGCCATTTAGCTCCCCCCCCGCCCCCTCGACTCCATTTCCTGTCTCCTGTGAAATAAAGGCAACTACTTCCAGAAAAACTATAAAACATAGAATTTTTAATATGTGAACTGTCTCATAAAATAATTCTGTCTTTCCATATTACTTTGTGTTTTTCCCTGGAGTCTTTCAATCAGACTGTTTAAAAAAAGGTGTTGCTCATAAGAGTTAACAGTAGATACTACAACACTGATAAATCAAACACACCACAAAAAGTGTTTCACAGACTATTTAGGGTTTGTTCTTGTATTACAAAATATAAAAATCTGTCACGTTATGATATAAGAGGCACCAGATGAAGACTCCCACTCCTCCAACATTGGCACGCATAACCATGGACAGTTTGATTGTGCTGTTTTGTTTTGAAGCTTTCTGAGCCAGATTCAGGTTATGTGGTAGACTGGTGAACTCTGGCAAACGTTTGCTTCTTCTCACCCAGCAAAAACTGGGACTAGTTCCAGTCCCCCACCAACCTGCCCTGCATAATTTGTTCTGAGACTGATGCCATACAACATATAGCTGGCATCACACTGCAGCCGGCTGTGAGATTTTAATGACTCCCTGGATTCATTTGGGCTGAATCAGAAAAAAGATATATATACTTTTTTTTTTTGGAAATGCTAGAAGAACACACATGGTTAGGTTGAGGTATGTAAAGGAATGTAAAAGCTGGTTAAACACAGCAGCTCTTTAAGCTGCTTTTGATTTTTTTTACACTGAAGGAGACGAACTCAACAAAAACAAATCTGATTCTCCTTTGATGTTACCCTCAATCCAAACACATTTTTTGATCACTATTTGAACTTGGCTAGTCTTTTAATTAGTTCAGATAAATACTGAAAATTTGATTTCTTTGATAGAGTTTGAATATAATAGACAGGATAGGGAAAAATAGATCACATAAAACAGTTAATTTTTTTTACTGTTTTATTTTAAGGTCCATCGAGACAAGCCTAGGTTTTTCTTGGTGTCTTGTTTTGTCAAAATAGCTCCGGGAATTGATGTCACAGAGCTAGATGGTACAAATTCTGATAAAAAAAACATAGCTATTACCTGGCCTTGCAGTCTTCACTGGTTGGTTAATGATGGGATACACTAGAGAATAGCTAGTTAAATTCATAGCAAAGCATTAGCCATGCCATGTTTTACTACTCATTTGGAACAGCAACGCAACCCTCTCAATGCTGACCAATGGCCATGAAAAATGTGACGAGATCAGAGACAGAAAAAGAGCAGAAAGTTTGGTAGTGTGGCCGAGTGGTCTAAGGCGCTGGATTTAGGCTCCAGTCTCAATAGAGGCGTGGGTTCAACTCCCACCACTGCCATCTTGCTTTTGCCTAAAGTTTGCAGTTGCATTTCAAGAAAACATCGAAAGAAAGATCGACTTACTATTTCAGACAATGAAAAAACAAAGAACCTGTCCTCAAATACTGCAAGTCTCAGGTAGGTTAAAGACTTAGCGTTTAAATGGCTTCCGCAAAATGTTGCAAGTCGGAATATAACTCTTTAACTCTCTCTAAGTCCATTTCCATTAAATATACAGATTTTTCAGGTTTTCCACTTGCAAAGC